>JAKUCM010003973.1:0-13076 GCA_023374145.1 Lepidium sativum | reverse complement strand
GAGAGATTTCTTTTAGTTTATTTTCAAGTTTGATTTAGGTTGGTAGATACAAATTACTTTAATTGGTTTGGATTATAAAAGTTGATTATGTCATGATTGCTAGTGACATGCCCACTGGATTTTCAACCTTTCTATTTTTACATTGATAAAATTGCAGTAGGTTTTTATGAGATATAGTGAATTGATGTTATCACAAACCTAGAAACTAATCAGGAAAAATATGGCCTAAAATTTAGAACTTAGAATCAAAATATGTAAAAAAACCTAACAACAAAACCAATGGGAAAAATAAACTCGTTACTGGAGAATAACCCGGAGAGTCCCTGACTAAACCAGGATATTACTCTCAAACGGAAAAGCAAACAAAAGCCTTCTCTAAATGATATAATAATGGAAAAGACGTCACCGAAAGTTGCACACGCTGATAGAGAAATTTTATATTTACTTTGAGTTTTGTGTAAAGTAATTCATTCTAGCTCTTTTTTTTTTGCAATTATGTATTTTACTTTTCATATAATAAGTCAAACAATAAAATTAAAATGTCAAGTATTTGTAATTTTGTGATTTAGACGGCTAATGAATATACAAAATATGCAGTAACCGCTTTTGATGTTGGCAATGTTTTTAGAAATAATGACGATTATCTTCTACACTTGATTATGATGATGGTTTTCGATCTCTTTATCGGCAGAGTGATGGATTGTCCCACTGTCTCTTGTTGGTAGTTATTTTCACGTTTTGTCTTATCTCTCAATGTAAGACCACTTCCTCTACTTTTTTCTTGGAGAGTTTCCCTTATAAACATAATTTGTTTCCCTTTCGATAGGCGAAAATCAACATGGAAGCAATATTTTGTAGAGGGATTAACATCTCACGAAATCATTCAGATTTTAGAGAATGAGGTATCTCTTCGAATTCATATTTTATTACGGTATCTGGAATATGGAAAAACTACAAGATTTTATAAAGATGTGGAGATCTATCAATACCATTAGATGAACATAGAATTACATCCAAGAGATGTTAGCCATAATAACTAAGAGTGACAATGTTATCCTTTTGGCATTGATCCTGAAGATGGAAAGAAATGAGTTTTACCCATTGGCGAGTATGACTTATGTATCAGAAGCATCATGGAGATTCACTTGTTCATCGTTCTATTTAGTAATAGGTTATATATGTGTTGTATTGTCAAAATGTATGTTGATTTGGTTATTGATATTTTCTGTATTTTCTATATGTAGTAACTCTGCTGATACGATATTAATAAATATTAGACGTTAAAAAGGAAAGATGAACTTACTAATATTTTTAACATCATGTTTAGTTTTTTTTTCACATGCAAATGATGACAACAAAATTTAAGACGTAAATTTTGTGCTCTGAATCATAATTTATCTATTCAATTATTTGAAAAAATCGTAAAATTAAAATAATATGCAATAGTGTAATTTTTATAGAAAAATTAAAAAATTTGTTACAAGCACAATTATAAATTTTTTGGTTCACTTGTTACAAAAAATAATGTACTTTTTTATTTTTAATTATTATTAAATTTATATATTTTTATTTTATATACTTAATTTATATTTACATAAAACACCAATTCGAATTTTTGTTTGTCCAAAACTTTTACAATAATGTGTGAATAGATGTTCTTTAACTTTTGCTTATTAAGGTAAATGGATTAATTAAGTTTTAATTACCAAATGTCATAATCACATTCACTTTTGTTTCCACTTGATTACACAAAAGCAAAACATTTATGGATCACCCAGCTTGGACTTTGCTCTTTATTCACATGTGCCACGTGTACCAGCGTGTCAGTCAACATTCAACAAATACTTCAATCTCCCGACGCTAAATACCGGTTATCACCTGTTACCGGTCAATATCTGTCGTCTCCGACGTCGGCCGCGAATTTTTTTTGGGGTTATTTTCGTATATTTTTATTTCGGGAAAATAACCACACAAAAAAAATTCAAAAAAAGAAATAAAAAGAGGTGATTTTGATCGAGTTCTCATTATGTGTATACGAAAAGAAGATCGAGAAGGAATCAGAATCGTTAGATGAGAATCGGTGGTGTGGAGATTATACAATATGATCATCTCCGTCTTTTTTGAAAGAGAATCGTTAGCTTATTGTACCAATTTATTTACAAATATTTAGTAAGAATATTTTCTATATTCTAATACTCCTCTGCAGTTGAAGCGATGGTGGTGAAACAACGTCAACACTGAACTTGAATTGAGTGAAGAGCTTAGTTGGAAGTCCATTGGTGAAGATATCAGCATACTGTTGAGCTTCAGGTACATGTAGGACTCGCACTTCGCCTTTAGCCACCTTTTCTCTGACAAAATGGATGTCTATTTCTATGAGTTTTGTGCGCTGATGTTTGACAGGATTCATAGATAGGTAAACATCACTTATGTTGTCACAAAACACCAATGTGGCTGATGAAAGTGGGCAGTGAAGATCGAGCAGCAGATCCCGTATCCAGCACGTTTCAGAGACTGCATTTCCAACCGCTTTGTACTCTGCCTCTACACTGGATCGGGAGATCGTTGGTTGCCTTTTGGAAGACCAAGATAGCAGGTTGTCACCAATGTACACACAGTAGCCGGAAGTGGACTTGCGTGTTGTGGGGCAGCATGTCCAGTCCACATCGGAGTAAGCTGTTAAGCGTTTTGATGGTGATGGTGTGATATGTAATCCTTGCGCTGTTGTTCCCTTGATGTAGCAGATAATGCGTTGAAGTGCTTGCAAATGTTGCTGTCGAGGATCATGCATAAAGAGACAAACCTGCTGGAATGCGTAGCTGATGTCAGGTCTTCTGAATGTTAGATATTGAAGTGCTCCTGCAAGGCTCCGATACAGCGTCAGATCAGGTACCGGAGGGCCAATGTTTGCTGCTAATTTGGCGTTCATATCTACTGGGGTTGCTATCGGCTTGCATTCTATCATTCCTGAACGTTGGATGATGTATATTGCGTAGTTCTCTTGTTGTAAAAATAAACCACTTTCACAATTTTGAACTGCTATACCCAAAAAATAATCCAAGCTTCATGTATCTGTGATTGGAAACTCACTTCTTAAGCTGCCAATAACTTGATCTTGTAGTTGTTTTGTTGAAGTTGTGAGTACTATATCGTCTACATACGGTAGCAAGTAGGCCAAATCATTTCCCTTGCGATACACAAACAAAGAATTATCACATTGGCTCTGCGTGAAGCCTTGGCATTTAACATATCCTGCAAATCGAGCATTCCAAGCTCTCGGGACCTGCTTAAGTCCGTAAAGTGCCTTGTTCAATTTTTAGACATAATGTGGAAATGATTGATCAACGAAGCCGGGAGGTTGTCGCATGTAGACTGATTCGTCAAGAGTATCATGGAGGAAGGTATTTTGGACGTCTAATTGTGTAATTGGCCAGCCTCTCGTCACCGCTAGATGCAGAACTGTGCGGATTGTAGCCGGTTTCACCACGGGGGAGAATGTGTCTTCGAAGTCTATACCTGGCTCTTGTGAATTGCCATTGCCATCAGTCTCGATTTGTATCTTGAAAGCGATTCATCTGCATTAAACTTGTGCTTATACAGCCACATTGCATTGATAATGTTAGTGCCGATAGGTGGTGGAACTAGGCTCCACGTATTAGTTCTAATAAGAGCATCACACTCACCAAGCATTGAGGGATACCAATTTTGATATGCTAAAGCCTATTTGTAACCTTTTGGGAGAGAAGAAAGTGACTCAACATTGAGAGAAAGAATGTTTTTGGGTTTGCAAATACCTCGTTGTAGCCGTGTCACCATTGGCGGTGGTGATGGTGCGACAGATTGAGGCGCGAGAAGTGGAATCGAGTCCGGAATATGCGACTTGGTGAGGTATTGCTTTTGGATTGCTGAGGGTTCGGTGTCTAGGCTTAATTGGTTAAGTGATTTGTGGGAATTATGATTGGTGATCGAGAAGGGGAAGATGGATTCGTCAAATATCACATGACGAGAGATAATTTTTTTTCTGGTGTGTATTTAGTCGATGGACTGAAAGCTAATCTGATTAGTATTAGTCAACTGTGTGATACTGGACTCGACGTTACTTTCACAAGAACGTCTTGTCAAGCCTTTGATAGTCGCAGACTGATTCATCTAGAAGGATTTCAAACAGCAAATGATTGCTACATTTGTGTTCCAGGTACTCGGTGCATGACATCAAGATTAGAGAGTGAAACTCAGATTTGGCATCAACGTCTTGGACATATGAATTTTAAAACAATGGCTGAACTAGCATCTAAGGAAATCATTAGAGGATTGCCAAAGCTTAAAGCAAATCATGAGTTTGTGTGTGGACCCTGTAACTCAGGAAAACAAGTGAAAACCCAACACAAATCTGTACCAGATGTAAGGTCAAAACAGGCACTTGAACTTTTCCATATGGATCTAATGGGTCCCATTCAAGTTGAGAGTCTAGCATGAAAAAGATATATTTTGGTGATTGTTGATGATTTCAGTCGTTACACATGGGTCAGATTCATTAGAGAGAAAAGTGATACATTTGAGAGCTTCAGGTTGTTAGCACTACAATTGAAGAACGAACGTGAAGACATTAAACACATTCGCAGTGATCATGATGGAGAATTTGAAAATGACATCTTCAAGAAATTTTGTTCAGAACAAGGAATTGCGCATCAATTCTCAGCTCCGAGAATACCTCAGCAAAATGGTGTAGTAGAAAGGAAGAACAGAACTTTGTAAGAAATGGCAAGGGCGATGTTATATGGAAGCAACATATCGAAATCGTTCTGGGCTAAAGTAGTCAACACCGCATGCTACATTATCAATAGAGTGTATGTAAGAAAAGGGACCAACAAGACATCCTATGAGCTTTGGAAAGGAAAAACACTAACAGTTCACTACTTTCATGTGTTTGGGTGTATATGTTACATACTCAATGATGAAGATCACTTGGGGAAATTTGACTCACAGAGTGATGAAGGAGTTTTTCTTGGTTACTCAGGATCAAGTACAGCTTTTCGTGTATACAATAAACGAACGTCTATAGTGCAAGAAACAATGAATGTTGTTTTCGATGATTCATCTACGTTCCGTTTAACACTTGATGATTTCAGTGAAAGCAATCAGAACTCTGATACTGATGCAGATGATCACGACACAAACACAAGAGAATTCGTGACAGTAACAACCCCACAAGTGCATAGGAATCACTCCCTTACAGATGTCATAGGAGAGATTCAGGGGGAGAGAATCACTCGTGGGAAGCAAATCAACTTTAAGCAGCTTGCTGGAAGCACAATAACAAGCTTATGTTCCTTCATGACACAACGTCAAAGTCTTGTGGATATAGTTGATAAAATCTTCTTCGTGTCCAAGATTGAGCCTAAGACCTACAAAGAGGCGATTATTGATGATTTCTGGATTTCATCTATGCAAGAGGAATTATCAAACTTCTCAAGACTGAATGTTTGGATACTTGTACCAAGGCCGGACAAAGTAAATGTTGTTGGAACAAAGTGGATCTTTAAAAACAAGATATACAAAGAAGGGAATGTTATCAGAAATAAGTCTCGGTTAGTTGCACAAGGCTATTCACAAGTCGAAGGAGTTGATTTTGAAGAAACCTTCGCACCAGTTGCTCGACTAGAATCGATTCGGTTTTTATTTGGGATGGCATGCAAAATGGGTTTCAAGCTTTATCAGATGGATATCAAGAGTGCATTTTTGAACGGAAATCTACAAGAGGAGGTGTATGTGGAACAACCAAAAGGCTTCCAGAATTCTAAGCATCCGAATCATGTTTACAAGTTAAACAAGGCCTTGTATGGGCTCAAACAAGCACCTAGGGCATGGTATGAGAGGTTAGCAACCTTTCTGGTTGATAATCAATATGTGCGAGGCAGTGTTGACAAGACACTGTTCACCCTCAAAAATGAAGAAGGATTTATTGTGGTGCAAATCTACGTCGTTGACATTGTCTTTGGCTCAACCAGACAACAAATGGTTGACAAGTTTGTCAAGGTGATGACTCAAGAGTTCGAAATGAGTATGAACGAAGAACTTACTTATTTTTTAGGTCTTCAAGTCAAACAAATGTCTGAAGGAATATTCGTGAATCAAAGTAATTATGCAAAAAACTTGGTAAAGAAGTTCGGCATAAAAAACAGCAAGTCTGCTAAAACTCCGATGGGACCAAACGAGAAGTTGTCAAGAGACGAGGTGGGAAAACCAGTTGACATAACGGCCTACAGAAGCTTAATCGGAGGGTTGCTTTATCTCACGGCAAGTCGTCCAGACTTAAGTTTGTCGGTTGGTCTCTGTGCGAGATACCAAGCTGAACCCAAAGATTGTCACCTTACTGCAGCCAAACGTATACTCAGGTATGTAAATGGATCTTACAAGCTTGACATCTTTTTACTAAAGATACTACTGTAAGCCTTGTAGGGTATTGTGACGCGGACTCGGCAGGAAGCATAGATGATCGGAAAAGTACAAGTGGAGGCTGTTTCTTCATGGGAAATAATCTTATTGCATGGTTTAGTAAGAAACAAAACTGTGTGTCATTATCTACTGCAGAGGCAGAATACATTGCAATGGGAAGCTGCTGTACTCAACTCCTATGGATGAAACAAATGACTGCTGACTATGGTATGGACTCGAAACCATTACTTGTTTTTTTGTGACAATCAGAGTGCTATTTGTATTGCTAAGAATCCAGTTCAACACTCTCGAACCAAACATATTGACACTCATCATCATTTTATTCGAGAACTTGTCGAGGAGAAACTGATCAAACTTGAACATGTGGGCACTGAAAATCAATTAGCTGATTTGTTTACTAAACCACTGTGCTTCAATCGTTTCATTCAATTACGAATAACGATTGGATTCTGCGAATGCTAGTGAAAAAAACTGTTTAAAAAAAGGGGGAAGTGTCTATGGAGCAACGATTTCAAGTATTTGAGTCTGAGAAAAGCTAACAGACACCTGAAAGAGGGCAGACAGATATCAAGATTGATTGAGCTGATGAAAAATAGTTGCCCATCATACCGTCACAGTGAATATCAGGTTGTTGATTTATCAAGGTAAGATCTAGGAGGTCAAAGAGCTGAGGAGAGCCGTTGTATCAGTAAGCTGAGAAGTCAAGTGATGCTCTGATACAACACTGTGTCGATAATAAAAAATAGTAACTAACTAAAAGCTTGGAAGCTTGGATGTGGTGCATGTTGAATGCGAAGTTGACAAATATAATAAAAAAAGGACTCTCCAAAGGAAATTCCAGCTGCCTGATCGCCTTGATTTTTTTGATACTGTTGAAGCTGAGCGATAAAGGTATGATGGTGTGAAAGTCTAGTCATCACATCTTAAACTTGATTGCATGTCTTGCTGAGTAGGGATATGTTGGGCAATCTCGGACTTCAGCTAGCTGAAACAGCTTGTGTATGACAAGACGAAAGTTATGGAAAAAAAAAAAAGGGGAGTACATACAATGAATCTTAATTTTGGTGCTCATCATGTCAAGATTAATCTGGGTCACTCGGTTCAATGAATAAGAGAAGCGAATGGATTTAACTCTCAATTGTGAATCAATGGGTTGTGTGAAATTGATTCAATGCATTCATTAATTATTCGATTCAGAAGAATTGTAAAAAGGAAAGGGGGACCGTATGTTCGTTTTGTTTCAGGCCCATTCAGGAGGATATAAATAGATCACGATGTCAAAGGGAAAATCAACAGTCTCAACAAACAAAATCAAATCAGTCTTCAACGAAGAGAGAAAAGAAAACCCTAAGTCTCAAAAAGCTGAAAATCAAGATGGAGAATGTATCTGTAACTGGGTTCTCGCTACGAAACATCGTACAATATGTGACGAACCAAGAAAGGGCGATGGTGGTTTATCAACCCAAGGGGTTGAGACTTTCGGTGAACCCGAAAGAAACTAAGGCGGTAATCGTTCAAGAACTGAGAGAAACCACTGAGCATCAGGAATGTGATGAACTCAAAATGGCCTGGAAATTCAATTACGAAGACGAGGCATCACATGCAAACATCCAAAGTGGAGATGAGCAAACAGAGGGTTCCCCCTCGAGGTTCTGCAGATCTGAGTCACCGACTCCCATCCAAGAAGACAAGGAGGAGGCTAAGTGAAATCAGGACTCCTTGGGTCTCGGTACTAAAAGTACCATACCCAGAGCCAAGGCATCACGGGGGAGCACCAAGCATCGTCTTGATGATTCGGTGGCCTCAGAGAACCGCAAGTCTCGTCGCATAGCCAGAACAGGGGATTTCGCTCACTCTCAATCCCTAACTCCTGAGTTCGATCAAAGAAATTTCAGCTCTGCTGACGCTTACCGAAGGTATAAGCTCTATTCCTTCTCAAACGAACGATTTATAGTGGAATGTGCGTATACATTTGATGAGCAGGAGTCGGAGTTAGTTCAACTCCTTAAGGATGTAGGTCTGTTAAGGTCTTTGGAATCGGTAGTTGATTATTCTACTGATGTACTTTTTGAGTTGTGGGCAAACATGCCCTATTTTGATCAAGAAAGTGAGTCTTGGACTGTGTTTCTGAGAGGTCACAAGTATGTGATTTCACCCGAGAAGATCAATGAGGTGTTAAAGTCACCGAATGTGACTTATCGCTCCAATCCTCAAAAGCTTGAAGTGCTGTCAGAGGATATAGCCGAAACTGTCACTCAAGGAGCTATCAAGAATCTAAACAGGGTGAAAAAGGCGCATATGGGGCAGGTGTACTCACAGCTGTACACTTTCTGCTGTACAAATTGGCTTCCTACATCAAATGAAGGATATGTTAGTCTACTGAGACTACAATTGGCGTATAGGATCGGAACCAGAACTCGGTTGAATATCGGCAAAGTGATATTCAGCCAAGTCAAGAAGGTTGCTGCATCTACAAGAGACTCCAAATCGAAGCTCTATCTTCCGTACCCATCACTACTCACTCGTTTGCTGGCCAAGCAACGTGAAGTGCCTGCACCCTTTGCATCTCTCTCTAGTAACAAGACAAGAAACTGAAAGGAAAAGCTAAAGCGTCTGTGGGAGAAGAAACGTATACACCTAAGAACCTTTATTAATCAATGTCAATCATCTTCTTGATGAACCTCTTTAGAGATGTTGTGGGAACATGGATTTATTATCGTTTCTATGTGAAGGTTATTTTGTTATTATGGTAATTGATATACTGTTGTTGGAGACAACAAGTACTGTCAAGTATTTGAAAATGCAGGTGTTTGCTTACTATCAACTCAAGTCAAAAAGGGGGAGATTGAAGATTCGCTGATGATCACATGGCTCGAGCAGTTGAAGATAAGCGAGAAGGTCGGGATCAGAAGCTTGTGAAGTTTGAATTTCAAATATGTGATAAGGATTATCAAGAAGGAATCTTATCAGCATATTCCAAGAAGAAGATTTTTAGTTGGATTCCTAAAAATTAGGAAACAGAAAAAAAGAGCTCTTCATCTATAAAAGGGATCTCGAGATGTAATTCAATTTTTACCGATTTTAAGAATTGTAGTTTTAGAGATTAGTTTTTGAGATATTGCGTCTAGGTTATCGAATTGTAGAAGTAGTTTTTAGGATCGATTGTTTGCTAAAGGAATCGATCTTTAGAAGTGTCTTTTATAAAAAGGAATTCTTAATAAAAACGTAATTCTTTGTGGAATCATAGCTGTTCGTTAATATAGTCCATTTTCAAAGTTTTGATTCTAGAAAGTTACATATTTTACTTGATATTGATTTGGAATTTTAGAAGAATTAGAATCGACTATTTAAATTCATTTGTGTGTGTATATGGCTAATTTTCAAGTATACATGTCACTTAAGTCCAACCCAAAGAAAAATATGGAAATATGCTCAAACGCGCAAGGCCCATCAAATCAAATAAACAATTAAGAAAATCCCTTTTTTAATAAAGAAAAAGAAGAAAAAGTTCATATGAAAAACTTGGTTTGGCAATGCAAAACATTTTCTGGTGAGATTTTGGCAGATCTTAGTCGTTTGCCAGTAAATGATTACAATCATGCAAAAATGAAAAGCTAATCTCTGAGTGGAGAGAGCAATATGAAAATCATTTCGGTAAATAATATTATTAAAAATATTAGATTTATAGATTAAATTTATCCATAAATTTCAAAATTTTTAACGTTTATTTGTAATAAAATAGAGTCAAATTCTAAAAACTGAACTATTAATTGAGATATGTAAACTATTAAATGATATTTAATGTTAGAAGGAGAAATTTTGTATAGTGACTACTAAACAAACAAAATAATTTCAAATGAGACGGATAGATATATATTCTCTATCTTTTATTATATTTGATTTTTAGGTTTTTTCACCTACTTTAATAAATTATTAAATTTTATATTTTGTTTAAATAAAACATGTTTTATTATAAATTTTAAAATAATTTAATTATTCACAACTCAATTTGCAGAATTCAAAAAATCAAAAATAATAAAAAGTAATAAATTTACATAAAAATCTTAAAATATTAATTAAAATAAAACAAAAAACTTCTTAAAAATTAAATAAAGTGAAACAAAGGGAAAGGAAGATTATAATAAAAAAGATTAAATTTCTAATGTCAGAATTATTAATTGGATCATCGTAACTTGAAAAAAATCTATACTAATAAAAGGAAGGTTTTGAGACCTCTTAAGCCATCCACATCAGGTTTTTTAATCTCTTCTAATGATGTCATGTCAGTATAAATTTTCTAAAACAATTCTTAAAGAACTCACTTAGTGACTCACATTTTAAACATCCCACACTCTACGTTTAAGCGTTAGTTTTATTAAAAATCTATACTAATAAAATGAAGGTTTTGAGACCTCTTAAGCCATCCACATCAGGTTTTTTAATATCTTCTAATGATGTCATGTCAGCATAAATTTTCTAAAACAATTCTTAAAGAACTCACTTAGTGACTCACCTTTTAAACATCTCACACTCTACGTTAAAGCGTTAGTTTTAATAAAAAATTGATGGAAACTAAATGGGCATTGATCCATAATATATCTAAAAGTGATAAATGTTACTGAAATTAATCACAAAAGTTTATCTTCCAATTTTTCAGCATTTCCTACTGCAAGTATTTGTCTAATTCATTTTTAATCTTTAGTGATTTTTTATATTCTCATTTGTCTCAAACTAATATGGTTCATGTGAAAAAAACAACCCCTAGTGTTTTCCCAAAAGATCATCAATGTCAAGTATTCTCGACCCTTGCTTTATTAGGTACAACAGTCGGAATTGTCTTCCTTTCGAGATTATACTGCTAAGCGGGTTTTCAAAATTGTTTGATTTATTTTAACATCTATAGCTTCCATATTCGTTCGTTTAATTATTACTTTACTATGATTTTCGCAGTGATCCAAACAAAACAACAACGGAGAAAAACAAAAAAAAAAGTAAAAAAACATAATTCAAGGACTAAATTTTACAACTTACATGTTTTTAGTGACCAATTTATATTAGTCCCAAAAAAATGACTAGCTTATAAGTTATTTAATCTGTCATCTATTGAGAAAGGTAACATCATTTAATTTCTATAAATCATGGAATTTTTTTGTTAAAAGTTTCTTAAAAACACTTTTACATTGACATGTCATTTAATTATTAGTCTACTAGGGTTTTCGTAGTGATCCAAACGAAACAACAACGGAGAGTAACCAAAAAAAAGTAAAAAAATTATAATTCACGGAATAAATTTTACAACTTACATGTTTTTAGTGACCAATTTATACTAGTCCCAAAAAATGACTAGCTTATAAGTTTTTTAATCCGTCATCTATTGAGAAAGGTAACATTATTTACTTTCTATATATCACAAAATATTTTTGTTAAAAGTTTTTTAAAAACACTTTTACATTGCATGTGATTCAATTTTTTTGCTTTGTAACACAGTTGTCGAGATTATTAATTACTTTCCAATGACAAACAAACAAGGCGGCAAGCTTTATCTGTCTCACTACAATAGATGCAACCGACAAACAATATGATTGGTACTACATCTCGTGCAGTAGCTGTAACACAAAGTTGAGAAAATCCGGCTCCTCATTCTATTACAACACTTGTCTAAAATACAACAATGTCGGCCTCATCAGGTTTGCATACTATGCTTTCATTTGAAAAGGACATGTCCAATACAAACACACACTAAACAACAAATAATTGTATACAAATGGATGTGTAGGTACCGCTTTGAAGTAAGGTTCCGTGACCACAACAAAGACACAACAACATTTGTGATTTTTTATCGTGAAGGGACAAACTTTGCAGGAGAGCTTCTGAAATTATAAACGCATTCATCGAGGTATATTCAATGTCCTTGCACCTAAAAAACACACCTACACCTTCCATACAAATAATAACCAAACTTTGTTACCTTTTTACCCAGGGAGATGATAACAATGAAGCACTAAAAACTAAAACTTCTGAAAGTTTAAAACACATTATTGGCCAAACTTACAAATTCCAGATCAAAGTGTCAATGTACAAATTCCAAGATTCACGTCAAACTTTCAATGTCTCCTGTATTATTCCAAACGACGTTGGCTTGAACGACGAGGCGTCCAGGATAAAAAAACCTCATATATGCTCACTGTGCAATTCTTTCCAAGGCTCGGAACACACATCCAAACAACATATCTGATGAAGACGTGAAGAACGAGAAGCGCCCCCGTCTAGACAACTAAACCAGCTTATTCACCTCACATTACAAGTTTTTTTCTTTGATTTAATTTAAAATCATTCTCAATGTTACAAGTTTTGTCAATTTCCTCTCCCTCTATACTATTCACAAGTTCCATCTTATTTCCCCTTTTTTGGTTTAACGTGGCACTAATACGAGATCACCTTTCTATAAAATTACTTCCACTTAATATTCATTACTATCCAAATGTTGTGTTTTGTTGAATACGTAGTACGTTAATAAAGTCATCCAAAGTTTATTGGATCTATCATGACACAAACCTGCAAATGGCTTCATTAATCCAAGGTGTAGATAATATGTTGATAAAGAGATTGCATGAAACAAA
>JAKUCM010003972.1:0-38024 GCA_023374145.1 Lepidium sativum | reverse complement strand
TTAAAGTAGGTTAAAGTTCAAAAAACAGGTACACCCAAAACAAAAGAGTTGGTTATCGAGCCGTATGAGGTAGGAAACTCTCATGTACGGTTCTCAGGGAGGGAATTGACCCCGCCTATTCCGACCGTGGGAGAACAGGGCCATTCAACAAGGAGATTCTGAAATGGCGGAGGCTTGGTTCGCTCAAGCCGCTGAGTATTGGAAACAGGCTATAACGCTTACTCCTGGTAATTATATTGAAGCACAGAATTGGTTGACGATCACGAGGCGCTTCGAATAAGAACTTTCTCTTTGTTTCTTTTTTTCTATTCTATATATATCTTTATTTGTTTTTACAATTAATCGTTTTTTTAATTTCTTGGCCCTCTCGGTCAAATAAAACAGATCCTTTTTTTTCTATCAGAAGAACCAATCAAAGAAAAAAAATTTCATTATATCCTTTTCTCAAATCGTTCTATTTCATCTGGTAGTCTCTAGGGGTAAGTAGTACATGACTATGAGAATATCTATCATATCTAGTTTTTTTTTTTCTATTTTTTTTCTTTTCGACTATTAAAAACCAATAAAAGAGATTTGAAAATGACTAAATATCAATACTAGAAGGTTTCTTAGTAATGACTCATAAGCGTTTATTGAAATAGGATAATATCCTTTAGAAAAAAAAAAGGCTACATTTCGTAACTTAATAATTGAAATATGAATACACTAGATTAGGTTATAAAAAAAGCTCTTTGTGTACCAATGTAAAGCCGCGAAAACTTTTTTTAATTATAAAAAATTTAAAAAAAAAGGTCCGTTGAGCACCCTATGGATATGTCATAATAGATCCGAACACTTGCCCCCAGATCGACTTCCAGATCATAATTGCTCTAGTGAATAACTAAAGAAAATAGATGAATAGATGGGAGATAGAATAGAAAGAAAAAATTTCTAAGCATCTATCATCGGTTCACTAATTACTTGAGTGACTGTTGGCGGGTTTCTTTGTATGTGTTGTCCGGAAAGAGGAGGACTCAATGATTATTCGTTCGCCGGAACCAGAAGTCAAAATTTTGGTAGATAGGGATCCCATAAAAAACTTCTTTCGAGGAATGGGCTAAACCCGGTCATTTCTCAAGAACAATAGCTAAGGGGACCTGATACTACCACTTGGATCTGGAACCTACATGCTGATGCTCACGATTTTGATAGTCATACCAGTGATTTGGAGGAAATCTCTCGAAAAGTATTTAGTGCCCATTTCGGCCAACTCTCTATCATCTTTCTTTGGCTGAGTGGCATGTATTTCCATGGTGCTCGTTTTTTCCAATTATGAAGCATGGCTGAGTGATCCTACTCACATTGGACCTAGTGCTCAGGTGGTTTGGCCAATCGTGGGCCAAGAAATCCTGAATGGAGATGTGGGCGGAGGCTTTCGAGGAATACAAATAACCTCCGGCTTTTTTCAGATTTGGCGAGCATCTGGAATAACTAGTGTATTTTTTATTTTGTTATTTTCATTTTCTTAGCTCCTACTTCTTATCAGTTTTTTCCTAATGTTGTTTGTGTTTACATCTATTTTTTATTGTTTTTCTATACTTTTGATTGGCTTTGTATTTCTCTGAGATATATGAAATTTTGTTGTTGATAGATTTGAAAAAACTATATAAAATATTTAATATTATAACAGTATATATATTGTTGCAATAATGTGTCTTCTACCAATAAGACGTAGCCACGTCATCTATAATAAGCCCAAAAACAGCTGCGTGTATAAATGTGGGGCCTTAGATACCTGATATCGACGGCTAGGATTGACTTAAGACAGACAAGTCCATAAGAGACAGGGTGGACTCAAACGCAGGTGATTTCGGTGGACGCCGTTACTTGCGGCTACCTGACGCAACTACCGGACCTGATGCTTTAACGTTTTCTTTTTCTTCTCAACTGTTTCCGTCTCTCGTCCTTTCCCCTATTTAAATTTTATTATATTTCTGTTTTAGATATATAGATATAATAATCACCTATATTAAAAAAGCTATTTACTCTAAATTTATCGGCTCATTTGTTTTTTTTTTTAACCTATAATATTGAACCTAATAAACTTGAAGTTAAGTTACATCAAAAAGGATCTGTTCCAATCAAACTAGAAAGCTTGCTGCAACATAAGATTGCCAAAGATCCAAAGAGTGAACACTATTAGCCATTAGAAAAGCTCCTTTGTTAGTTTTCATGTGTTCCAAAAAAAATATTCCAAAAAGGAATTGTCTTCAGCACATGACGCAAAGTTTCGGATCGAGACTTGAAATTAGACAAAAGCATTTGACCGTTTGATAGCACCAAGCAAGACAGCATTATCTACATCCATGCTTTCCATTGTCCAAATCCAGCTCTTATAATGAGCTTCGTCTTTAGTGAAAACGTTAGAGAAACTCTTTCTGCCATGTAAGAACCCGCGACCTTTGTTGTTAGCTAATAGCCAACCAGCACCTGTAGTATTGTTCAATTTGTTCCAAGAGACGCCAATATTACACTTTACCCATTTTTTCTGAAGGAGGTTTCCAGAAAAGTTGTGTGTTTCGTGGAGTTGAAAGCTGATCCGAAACATCATCCTTAATTGCTTGTTGTGAAAGTTCATAGTTGTCTCTGGCTTGTCGTATGTTTTGAATTATTGCCAAGGGCGGAAGAAATTTACCCTCAAAGAAAAAGGAGTTTCTGTTTTTTCATAGGAGCTATAGGATCCATGGGCCTAAACTTGATATCTTCCAAGATCTTTTGACATCATGATATAGTGAATATTGTAAAATAAGACAATATCTTTTTTTAATTTTTCTAATGTAATAATTATGTACTTTTAAAATTTATATGATTAATACAAGTATAAGTGTAAAGATTAAAATTAGTATGATTTAAAATCATATAAAACACTTAGGAAAAAAAACAAAATCAAAAAAACGTTGTAAGGTCGTTGGCGACCAGAAACGTCGTAAAGACGTCGTTAGTCGCCAACGACCTTACGACGTTTATGATTTTTTTTAATTTTTCTAATGTAATAATTATGTAATTTTAAGATTTATATGATTAATACAAGTATAAGTGTAAAGATTAAAATTAGTATGATTTAAAATCATATAAAACACTTAGGAAAAAAATAAAATAAAAAAAAATGTTGTAAGGTCGTTGGCGACCAGAAAACGTCGTAAAGACGTCGTTAGTCGCCAACGACCTTACAACATTTATGATTTTTTTTAGTTTTTCTAATGTAATAATTATGTAATTTTAAGATTTATATGATTAATACAAGTATAAGTGTAAAGATTAAAATTAGTATGAATTAAAATCATATAAAACACTTAGGAAAAAAAACAAAATAAAAAAAAAACGTCGTAAGGTCGTTGGCGACTAACAACGTCTTTACGACGTTTCTGGTCGCCAACGATCTTACAACGTCTCTTTCATTTTGTGTTACGGGTATTGAATTTAACATAACGTCTCAACAAATTGTACCGTAGTGGTTCATTGAATCCACATTTGCCAACTTCTTTACATCGAATACGTTGTAAATTCGACCTTCATTTTACAACTCTTTTACGACGTTTCAAGAATTCCCAACTCATTTACAACTCCACGTATTCCCTATAAATACATCACCAATTTTGCAACATTATTCCATCATTCTCCATTCCACAATCTCTCTCTAAGGTATCCCTCTCTCCCTTCTCTCTACAATTTTTTTTTTGTTGCAAATTTAGGATTTAAAATTATGTAGGTTGTTTAGAAATGATGTAGTAGGTACGGAATTTAGAATTTAGGGTTTATATATTATTTAGTAGTATCCAACGTCTAATTTACGAAACATGCTTTTGTAGGTACAAATTATGGCACCCCCGGAAGCATACACGCCGTGTCCATTACAGTGACATACTGCACGGCACCGCATCATCTTCTACTTCCTCGGCTGTGCCAGAGACACAGTCGCAGTCACATCATCAGAGTCATACACCACCGCATACTTCCCCCAGCACCAGAAGTGGTCGTAGATCCCCCCTCCGACGAATGTTTCGGTCCATCCAGACCTTTTGGTGCCGCCTGATTCACCTTACGCGCAGTACCGGGTTGAGGATATTCTCGTGGCACCAAACAACGAGAATTTGCCGCATCTACACGTCGATCGTCCCAACTGGAACCTATTGGTACATATTTAGTTTAATTTACATACTAAATTTAAGCATTTATAATTAAATAGCTAATAATATATATTTAAAAAAATTTCAGGTTCGGTATTGATAGCAAAGTGGGACGTAGCATCACAGAATGCATCAAAATCTATTTCGTAGAGGCGACTCCAAATTGGAAATCAACACCACATTACATTCGCAAAACGTGGTTCAAGATTTTTGCGGTAATTTTTTTTTTTTACATTAATTTTTATTATTCAACATACTATAATATATATTAAATATTAATTAATTATTATAACTACTAGCAACGTTGGAATTGGGGACGTCTCTATCAACGAGACTGTCCGACATGAGTTCAACCACAAAGCCATGAAGCGGCTTATTAACGCAGTCTCGGACTGGAAAACCGAGTGGGAGGTGAAGGGAGATGTCGGGAAACCCACATTCATGACCAACGCTTGTTGGGATGGACTGAAGAATTACTGGGTAGACCATGTAGTTGTGAGGAGAGCTGCTCAGTGTTCCACCTCCCAGAAGACGATTGGGTCCGACGGCTTACCAAACGCAATACCGTGGCAATACAAATCGTAAGTATTTTTTAAAATAATTTTTTTCATTTATAATATTTATTAACATAAATTAATATTTAATTAAAAATTAAATTTTATTAGGCGAAAAAAACTGGACAGATTCCTACGCTTCCAGAACTCTATGCCGCAACCCATAAGAAGAAATTTGGCGTCTTCCTCGATCCACGTTGTGAGCTGCTACATAGCCAGGTTGAAGCTACGGTTCAGGAGCGTCAAACGCAGCTTTCCCAGGAATCTACCGACGGTACTCCAGTCCAATTGAGTGCTCCGGAGATCAACGCAATTTATAAGCAGGTATTAAATTAAATACTTTAATTTAAATAATATTTTTTCCTTGACAAATCTTTTTTGTAGATCGCTCCAACTAAAAAGGGACGAATTATTCGCATAGGATCCACCCAAGATGTCCAGAGAGTCACTTCTAACTGGATTGGCAAAAACTCACTCCGTACTCAGTTGCAGGAATCTCGTGCGGAAATTGCTTCGCTAAAGCAAACAACGGATGAGAAATTCGCAGCCATGAAATCCATGATGGATATTTTGGTCGCAGGCAATCCACATGCATCTGCGGCTTTGGAACTTAGACGTCGCAACCTCGGGATTAGGCCTACCGAGAATGTCGAGGTCGATTTGAACAAGCGGGTAGCTGAATATCAGGACGACCGTAGCTCTGACATGTTTGACGAATTACTTCGTTAAATTTTGTAAAAATATTTTGTAATTTGTAATTAAATTTTGTAAAAACATTTTAATTTTATATTTTAGTTTTATATTCTAATTTTAATTTATCATTTCATATTTTTATTTAAAATACAAAAAACTAAATTTCACAATTTAATAAAAAATAAATAAGATATTTTAGTCCCTAATTCGATGTAAAATCTTCGTCCTTAAGTAGTTGTAAACAATTTCGTCTTTAAATAGTTGTAAAACTTTCGTCTTTAGTTAGTTGTAAAGTTTTCGACTTTAATACGTTGTAACACATTTCAACTTTAAAACGTTGTAAAAGATTTCGAATCTACTTAGTTGTAAACTAAACGTTGTAAGTTAGTTGTTAAGTTTACAACTAACTAACAACGTTATTTTGCCATCGAATTTACAACTCCCACTTTATGTTACGACGTTTTAACAACGTAATTTTTGCGTTGTTAAATGTTACAACGTTTTGTGTCTTACGACGTGCAAGACACGACGTACCACGTGGCGTCCCTAATGCGTTGTAAACAGTCTTTACAACGTTTTAGGGACGAATTTTGGAGTTGTAAAAGGTGTGTTCTCTTGTAGTGAGAGTGATCATGAAAGTCAAGGTGAGGTGAAGGGAAGAGTGAAAGAGCCCATATTTGACGCGCATAAGAGCATGTAAACAACATGTGATTGATAGATTCACCTTTGTTCCCACAAATGTTGCATAGTGCTTCCTTGATCAAATGCTTTCGATATAGTATGTCTGAAACCGGTAGAGCATCACTCAGAGATTTCCAGATGAAGACTTTTAATTTCGGAGAGATCTGGAGCTTCCAAAGTTGTGATTTGATATCGTCTGTAGAGGGCTGAGTGATAGAGGCACAAGTGTTTTTGGACTCTCTTGCCGTGGTCGCTGCTCGGTAACCGGATTTTGAGGTGTATTCGCCACTCTTCGTGTATCTCCATGTGAGGTAGTCATTGATAATCTGTGATGGCTTGATGGTTCTGATGAATCTTATGTCTTTTGGTAGGAAATTCCTCTGCAATTTCTCCTCAATCCAAGAATTGGAGTGAGGATCAATCAAGTCACTCACTTTCAAGTTCACATCAAAAGTTCTATTCTTACGCCAGGAAGCTCTCAGGCCATCTTCATCTTCAATCCACTTAGTGAGCTAAACCGCCGTCGATTCTCTATTGCCTATTTTTTTGTTGCAGACCCAATTCTAGTAAATCTTTGTCAAAGAGTATGCTTTTCCAAACGAAAGAGTAGGCTCTGCCGCGCATTGCAGACACGAAATTGGAGTTCGGTTAATAAATTGGAGTTCTCTTCATTATAATATACAATAACACAAAAGACAAATTAATAATAAGAAAAAAGTGTAACTCTTCTCTCACATACTGCTTTTACTTCCTTCACTTCCAATCTACTTCACCCAATATAATAAAATATATATTAAAATTATTTTATAACAATTTCTTTATTAATGAAATTAAGGAATAATATTTTTAAGAAGCATAGGTGAAGTTGTCGAAGACAAGTGGATTTAGGAATGGGATTAATGGACACTAAACTAGTTGGCAGAAAAAAAATTAGATACCGAACAAGTTTTTTCATTCTAGTGGTAGATAATTCAATTAATAGTTGTGATATCATTAGGTTCGGTTTTCCTATTATAGAAAATATATTTAAAGAGATTTCAAAGATGTCTTTTAAGGTATAAACTAGATCTTATCAATTAATTATTGTTCCAAAAAATATACTTTAAATTTTTAGTCTGGTGACTTGGACATCTCAGCTAATAATTCAAACACGTTAAGAATCTATGGATGAAAATCTAATTGTTAATATACACTAAACAGTCCACAAGAACAGAATTTAAATCTTTCAAACTTCAATGCATATTTATCAATTCAAATTACTAATTAGCGGATTACCATAAGCTAACACACTTGTATATATTTCTACTTATTAGTAATTTAATAATACACTTTCACCAACTATTCCTCAATGCATTGTGAATATTATTATTTCGTTATTATTATCAAAGAAATATATAACTAATATAAAGCTCATAACTATGGACTCAACTTAATAAATAAATTTAAATTTAGAATAACTAGAATAAAATATCAAAAAATAATGAATGGAATGAACATTTTTTGTTGTGCACAAATAATTGGTATAAACATTTTATTATTAGCATGACAATTCCAATTTTAAATTTTATGAAGTTGATTACACAATCACCTAGATTCAAATCTTGATATACAAATATTTGGTATTTTTATTGGAGTTTGGATACAGCGTGATATGATTTAAAACTGGATTGTTGATTGAGTTTTGTTTATTGAAAGAAATCATATAAAACATAGAATAAATGGAATGAATTTGTTATTTTATTATTTTGGTTGAAAGTAAAGAATGAATCATATACAATTCATTACCCAAAAATAAAAGAATGAATAGTAATAGGTACGTACACACATCTTCTTTTTCTCCGTCTCGAAGAGTAAGCGAAAAACCATAGATCAATAGTCACGTGTGGTTCTCTTCATGTTCTGTAAAAAAACAGAGTCCAATTTTTCTCTCATCTATTTCTTCTCCTTGGTTTTAATGGCTTTGGTCTTTTGTATTGTTGAAACAAATTGAAACCAAATACGGTTCATCTTTAACTCTGGCCGACAAATCAGCAGATTCGGCGTTGGTCGGATCAAGAACTACCTCCTTTTTTTCCGGCATCATTCCTTCTTCTCTGGTTTCTCAACTTCCAATAGATTACGGCTAATTCATTCAATTTCTTTGTTCTGAAAAATATGAAGATACTCAACTGTTTTGTTGGATTCACCAGTAAAAAGAAACATAAGGTAAAGTGTTCTTTGTTATTATCTTCATCATTGTGTTTACTATTGGTTTCTGATTTGAGAATTTTCCATTGACTGAAACAACAGCAGAAGAATTCAGAGTCTTTACCACCAAAGACACAGAGAATTCTTCAGATTAGACTTGAAGAGCCAGTGAATCCTTTAGAGATTGACGAGTCTAACATCCACGAGTCTCTTGATCACAAGGAAACAACGAACCATGAATTACCAAAATTCCAAATTGAAGAACGAGTCAAAGCTAGAGACTTTGAATCTCTTAAAGGCAAGGAAGAAGTTACAGATACATCAGAAAACTGCGATGATGATGGTGAGGATGATGATGATGATGATGATGAACGTGGACATGTTAGTGACCCTGGATTAAGTAGAGCTACGGCTTGGGTGGCTTCTCCTAGGCTTTCACGATCGTGCTCTACACTCAGTAAGTTCAATGGCCGGTTCGATGGTTCTAATCTTCACGACTTGAGAGAGACGGATCCAGTTAGTAATGAATCAGTGAAGTCACACAAAAGTGCAGATAGGGTTATGCTTAAGAAACATTCATCAATGCAGATTCTTCCCTCAGGTAGCAGACGACTTTGGTGGAAATTGTTTCTCTGGAGTCATAGAAACCTTCACAAACACTTTGCTTCATTAAAGTCACAGTCTTTAGTTAAGAAGCATCAGTCTGGATACACCTCTGAATTTGCTGAGCACCATCAATCAAGCCATGGAGAATCCACAAACAATTGCAACCAATCGTCGGACTTATGGCCTCAGCATAATCAGTGGGTAGCGTTTTCTGCAGAATCCTCGTCAATGAAACGAGTAGACGAGTGGGTAAGAGGACTCGATGTCGAAACTGTAGCTCCAGTAAACGAGAATAAGGAAGACCTCCCCAGCATCACCACTTCTCCTAATACAGTGAGATCACCATTAGGGAATGTGGTTCAGTCTGGAAATGTTTCAGAGGCTATTTTGCACGCAAACAGTCTAATCCAATCTTTGAGCAAATCGTCGAGTGTGGCTCACATTTCGAGCATAGGCTTGAAAGCTATCCCAAGCATCTCACATTTCTCCAGCCTCAAGTCGATTGATTTATCAAATAACTTCATAGGCACGTATACATGTTTCTACAAGTGTTTTGTGTGTGTGTGTGTGATGCTTACTAAACATTGTTCTTTTCATTGCAGTTCAAATTACTCCTGGATCTCTTCCAAAGGGTCTCCACGCGTTGAATCTTTCCAAGAACAAGATCAGTGTTATTGAAGGACTAAGAGATCTGACACGGCTAAGAGTGCTAGATCTTAGTTACAACCGAATTTCTCGCATTGGACAAGGTAAAGGTTAAGGTTGCAGTCATTTAAGCATAAAACATACAATGTTTGGTTTAGCTCCTGTCTTAACTGGAGCAATTGGTCAGGTTTATCAAACTGTACATTGATCAAAGAACTATACCTCGCTGGTAACAAGATCAGCAATGTGGAAGGCTTACACAGATTGCTGAAACTAATCGTTCTCGATCTTAGCTTCAACAAGATAGCAACCACCAAAGCAATAGGCCAGCTTGTTGCTAACTACAACTCTCTCCTCGCTCTAAACATTCTTGGAAACCCGATTCAGAGCAATGTAGGCGAGGACCAGCTGCGCAAGACAATCTCCAGCCTTCTCCCTAAGTTGGTTTATCTTAACAAGCAACTCATTAAGCCCAAACGAGCCAGGGAAGTGCTCAAAGACAGTGTAGCTAGAGCTGCTTTTGGTGGTGGAGATTCTCTGCACAACCGCCGCAAAAGAATATCCACCAAGAGAGCTGTGGGATTAGCTTCTCCAAGCTTTCACCACAGAAGCCACATTAAAAATGATAAACATAAAGGAAAGGGACATAGATTTAAAACCAGAAGCCAACATCAACTAAGAAAAACTTCAATTGCAGAGACACCACCACATTGAAACCACCTGTTTATTTTATTTTATTTAAATGGATCTTGTGAGTTTGCCAGTACAGAGAGATCTCACCATAGTACCGTACCATTCATGTTCTTCTGTGAGTATCTCTGAATACAACACCTTTTTGGTTTTCTAAGTTCTAATGCTTGTGTTTCCAGTTCGGTTAAATCTGGTTACTCTCTTTTTACTTCTCATTCCGTCCGGTTCAACACAATTTTCGGAGATTCGGTTAACAAACAACCAAGCAGAGAAAAATTACTAAAAGCTTTTGAACTTATTCCATAAACATCTTCACAAATATGAATCATATTCTTTTTGCTGTATAATAAAAGTTATAGAACCAAAGTTGTAAGAAGAAAAAATAATCTAGATTCTGTAATATGGGAACTCACGAAACCAGATAAAGAAATTTCACCGGCGGTCTTACGTCCCCGGTGGGATATATATTTTCATCTATTTCTCCTTTCTTCCCAGTATAGCCCCCACAGTTCGTTGATTGCCAGACTGTTAGGCTTGGAACAAAAAATAAAAAAAGTCTTGAGAAAAACCCGAGTCTTTGTTCTTCCTCTTCTTCAGATTGATTGTCTTTTGGTGAGAGGTTTTTGGCAGATGAGAAGTCTCTGTTCACTGCTACTTTCCACCTCTATGACTCGAGCTTCCCACTTCAATTGTGCTGTTAAAGGTCTCACCTTTTCCACCAGTTGTGCCGTGTCACGGATTATCACCCATCCCTGCACAAAGTTATTGTATTATAGGCTACAGAACCTCCGGAGAACAATTATATACAGTACTTCCTTTTGAGTAAACAAGAATGTGTACCTCTGGCCGAAGTAAACGGTCAATCTCTGTGAAGATGTCAATGAATTTGCATGAACTGCCGCGCTTATTTAGCTGAAGCGACAAGAGATTGTCTGCGTGCACCAGATCATATGTTCTCGGGTAACTCGGGAATGGTTCACACCTGAAGAAGAAGGCAATGTTCAGAAGCAATTCTATGGCTGATAGTAAAAAACACTGAGTTTTGGACTGACCAATCGTGCAAAACTCCAACAAAGCCACGGTCAATGATCATGGGGAGGTTGTTTGGTCCAGCTGTAGGGACCACATTCATGACCCATACTGATTTCCTTGCTCCCAACAAAGCGGAATTGAGACCACCATATTGAGCATTCATGTCCAATACGTTTCTGAGCATGTTATAAGGCGGTGATGGATCTTCATCGCCAGGTCTCTTTGGATGATCAGAGAATATCAGAGGAGACAAGAGAGACCAGTATTCTCTTACTGTTATCTTCCAGTTCTCAGCATCATCTCCAAGCACCTCGGGGTGAAGACCTGAACAAACCAACCAAACCCATGAATCAGAAACGAAGAAGCAGAAAAAAGCCTCCTCTGGTTTGCATAAATTTAAAACTGCAGACAATATGGATTCAACTTTAACTAAAGTGACTTACCATATAATGAAAGTTCAGTCTTGTTCATGTTAGACCGGCTAGGCCATCTTGTCCTGCCTTCAATGGGAATCCATCTCCGGCTATGTGTTCCACCAATACACATCTGTAGTGGTCTGTAATAAGGAGAGTCGACGTCGTGCCCTTTGGTACAGACAGAAGGGCCTACCCCAGGTTTCCTATTAATATGCAAAGCATCCAATTTTAGACGAGTTAATAAACAGCCATATATGTAACCCACGTGCAGATTCTGTGATACAATATTGGTGTGTCTATGTCACTGACCGTGAAGTATAACATTTGGTTTTGGTTGTCTTTTTCCAGACAACTGTTTCGTCTTGCTGAGATAAAAGAGTCCAACATATGCTTTCAGCAAAATCATGAATAAAGTTCCATCTTTTAAGATTATCTTTGTTGCGAGCGTTTGTAATTGGAGATGTCCAAACAAAGTAACCTCCGGGTTTCAGAACCCTGTCAACTTCTACAAGGAGAAGGCCATCTGCACAGCGGATTAGCATAACGGTAAAACCCAGCCATTGGATAAAGGAAGAGATAAAAATTGAATGGTATCACTAAACTGTTACCTTTCTGGTCCCAATTAATGCCACATCTTAAGCAATGCAGCATATCAAAGGAAAGAGAAGGATATGGCAACTGCTTCGATATAAAAGAACCAATCATAGCAGGGAGACCCCTTTCGAGTGTTAGCTGAACCTGGCTACCGGAGGCTTCATAGTTTGCTATGCACATGGTTAAAAGCTGTTTGGACAGTAGATGTGCCCCAAAGCTACCATAACCACATCCAATATCCAAAATAGTTCTCACCTGAAAGAGCAACAAGAAGAAAGTAGCGAATAAGAAACTGAGCAAATTACAGATCAACTCTTTCGAATGTGTTACTTACACCAGCTTCTATGAAGTTATCATTCTTGATCCCGATCATTTGAGCAATTTGATGGGAATAGTCCTCAACTTCATCAGACATGGGAGATGCAGAACGAAAAGATATTTGATCATCTTCCATCATCATCATTCTACAAAAAGAAAAGACAAAAGAAATCGAAGCTTAGCAATTGAATCACTCAACTTTAGACAAGAGAGAACCAAAGAAAGCAACAAATCATCACCTCTTGGTTATACTACCAGAAGACAAAACTTCTTGAGCAGTAATCTTCACATTATGATACCAGATGACATCTTTACCAGTTGGCCACCTAAGAGGAACCCGATAATTCACTGGTGGCAACACCAAACAATCTGTCTTTGATCCAGGTCCACAAAACCGATCAGTTTCATCACCATTGGAGTAACCAAGTGCAAGATTCTCAGAGACATTAAAGCAAGGAACAAAATTCTCAGATTCTATATTACAATATTCCATCTCCTTCCACCTATTAGGACCAAGAGAAATCTCCCCAATATCCCATAAGTCTGAAACAAGCTGTTCCTGTAATCTTCTATAGTTGTGATATACATGACCTCTCGAAGTAGTCGAAATGGAAATCGTCCACCAGAAAGATCCAGCTAAAGCAATTACCACAATAAGAACCAAACTGATCTTAAGAAACATCAGCATCAATCTGTGCCTATTCCTTGCGCTATATGGATCAGCAGGAAAACCATTTTCACCGCCGTGTTTGGAAGACAATCGATTACTAAAGAGGAAAGCAAAAGGAAACCTGAAGGTTAAGTGATTGTCTGTAGAACGACCTCTAATCAAATCTTCTTTTTCTGTTTTATCCTTCATTTGAGAATCTCTCAAATCATCACTGCTATCAGAAACTCGTACTCCAGAGATGCCACGTTGCAGTGGCATTGACATTTTGTAGCTTTAAATCTAAGATCTCTGTAAAAATCAAATTCAACCAGTATCAGTGATAAGAAGCTGAAAGAGAAAAGCTTTATATAAATAAGATTTGAGCTGTATAAATACTATAATTCAAGATCTCTGCAACACGATCATGCGTTATAAGCAAATTCGAAAAACAAACAAGTATGACTAAAAATTTACAATTTACAGAAGCAGATCCACGAATTGTGAACAAAGACCAAAAGGTAAAGTCTTTAGCACACGACGAATCAGCTTGACAAATCCCAGTAACTTAGACTTCGATTATAGATAAGATCAGAGCAACTTCGATGTGTTCTCTCGTCAAAATCGAAATCGAAACACAACCCAGAAAAATTGGACAAACCCCCACCACTCCCCCAAATTAATCCAGAAATCATGGGATAAAAACACAACATCGAATCGAATCAAATAATCAAAAAAGTTAAATAAAGTAAGAAGATAAAAATGAGAGAAGAAAAAGAAGGGAAAAAAAAACCTTTTTTAATCTTCTCCTTGCAGTAGTGTTCTTAGGTGAAGAAGATACACAACGCTGTATATACAAAACGATTAAATCTGAAGTTTTTTTCCTTCAAAAAAAAAATAGAAACTTTCAATAATCCTCTATTCAGATTATCTTAAATCTTCTTATCGTCGTCTCCGAGAGCTCCTTTTTTATCTCTACGACTTGAAAGCTCGAACAGTGGGAGAGAGTGAAGAAGCCAGATTTTGAACGGATCCAATCTCGACACAGCTCGTGAGAACTAAATCATTTTAAAAAAAAACTCAAAAAATGTTTATCACAATTAAGAAGCAGTTCCGTTGACAGGCTTGATTACATATTTTTGAGTATAAACAAAAGAACAAATAAAGAAAGAAATTGAAATTTTAACTCTCTCTCACTCTCAGTATTTCTGGTAATTGTTTGTTCTCATCGTATTTAAGAGGAGAAAAAAGAGAAGCTTCCCTTTGGTAGATGTCTAATTAATTACTTACTACTATTTTAATGTTTAAACTCACGCCCTCTTTTATTATTTTATTTCTATTTTATATTTATTGTTGACCTTTTAAAAATTTTCTCTCTTTTTTTTCATGAATTGATGAGATCTTGACGGTGCATAAAACAACAAATATTTATTGACTCTTCTATGTAATTTCACTAATTAGACTACACAATTAGAAGATGCTTATACTAGTTGTTGACAACAATTTATTTTATAATATATATATATATATATATATTACGTAATGGAGAACTGTATTTGGTGGTTGATTTGAGCAATGTTTATATGTTATTCCTATTATTTTTTAATCGGAGTTTGTCTAAAAATTCTTGTATAGATCTGCATAATATTATTTGAATTTTGAGGATTAAGTTGTAGATCAAATCAAAATTATATTAATTTAATTATTGATAAAAATATATATTTAATTGAATGATTAAATATTTATTTCTCTCATTTTTAACCATCTGATTGATATAACTCTAAATCTATTGTCAATTTTCCAAAACTTTTAATAGTGTTATGTTGCCCAAGCGTAGTTTTTTAAAGTTGAACTCTTGATACATTTAGTTACTTAATTAAAGATACCTCAAAATAAATTATGTGAATTTTTAGATTTTATAGATGTAGGACAAAAATATACATAAATTGTTTTAGATGCAGATGTGAATGTGTAAAATTTTGACTTTATAGTTTTTCTGGACAAATGACTTTATTATTTATTCATAAAATTTGGACTGTTTAATGAAAACAAAAACTCAGATAAATTTTCCATGAGAATAATAAAAATATGGTCGGTTTAAGCCAAGTTCCTTTCGTATATGAAAACGAGTCCATTCTTAATCAATTCAGATAATAATAAATAGAAAACACTCATCAGTTTATAATTTTATCTCTTAGAAAAGAAGAAGATATTTTTATAAAAATCACACAATCATTTATTATGAATCGCATTATTAGGAGACCAATTGCCCACTTGTACACGCCAAGGTAAAAGTTGTGTCAATACGAGGCTAAATTTTGTACTTTCAAAATCTTCCACTCACACAAAAAATTTTATGTTGAAATTTTGTATCTTATATACTAATTTTATTTGGATTTTACTTATATTCACTAGCATTTAAGACACGTGAGTTGTTTCATGGCTCATGCATGTTTATCTAGTGAATTTATAACTTTGCTTGTACGTTAATGATCGTGATATGTTTGCAAAACTATATTTCCAGTTTTGTAAGTTTATTGCAATTTTGTTGTTTATGTTTGTACTCATTTCTTTAAAAGATACTATGGATGATTTGACATAATTTACATAAAACAACGTAAGAACATAAAGTTCCTTCATATATGATTGTTATCGTAAGAAAAATGTTATATAAAATAAGACATATGATTTAAAATGGAATATATATTTGATAATTACTTTAATACAAAATTAGCCATGTCATATATCTCTCTCTCTCTATATATATATATATATATTCCTATTTGTTCTTATTTAACTAATCAAATCGATAAGTTTTAATATATAGTTTAAATCTTTTTTTAACTAAAATAATATCACATAAAAATTACCTAATTTTAAAAAATTGAATTATAATGTGAATGCAATAAAAGTGACTTAACCACTTGAATATAATGAGAACAAAACCCAAAACAGTATTACTATGTGCTGCGTTATGACTCCAGTCTCCATAAATTGATAAGTGTTTCCATTTCTTTTTTGCTTACAAAAGAAATGATCGTTGAATTTGGATAATTAAGATAATATGATAGAGAAGGGATCAGGTTGCTCCACAATTTTCCAAGATGCAAACAGACATCAAGTACCATTTCAATATTTATAATTTATTTTGTTTTGGGGAAATGTATGATTCTATTAACAAAAAAAAAACAAGCGAAAAGATAGTTAAACATGAAATTAAATTTCTTAATCAGCCAAAAAAACACAGATATTTCATTAACTACACAATAGATCGGTTCTCATTGTCGTATTTTAAACCATGTACCGTAGTTATTTGTAATATGCATGCAGTATCTAAAGGGTTTTAAAATAGATGTTTGCCCAAAACCACACAAAAAGAAAATACTAAATAACAAAAGCCACAAACTTTAGAAAAATTAGGCTAAAATATCTGACTTGATGAATATGTGTATATGTTATTTTAAAAATATATAATACTATTAATAAGTTTTACTTTTTAACAGTGTCACAAAAGAAATTGAACTTTTTGGTTTGTCTATAGAATTGGTTCGACGACTCAACTTTATAGATTTGGCAAAAAATGTATTTTAGTAAAAAATTATGGACTATAACTTTTATTTTTATGAATACTACTCCATACATTTTAATTTTTTTAAATAAATTTTAATATAAAAAATTATATTTATTTGGTCTATGTTTTTTTTTCTAACAATCAACTATTAAATCAATAAGATTTGATTTATAATCTAAATGATTCAACTAAAGTATGTGAATTTAAACGTACCATTTGATATCTAAATATATCCGGAGTTAGCCAATTATACTACTTATTTTTTGGCAAAATATGTAAAATAGTCTAAGCTAATATGTAAAATATTACTATTATTATATTAAACGTAACTGCATGTACGTACGTTATCTATATGTATATTTGCCTTGAGAAAATGATATGGTTAGCATCTCAAGATTGCAAAAACAAAAGCAAAACTATTCCTTTTTGTATACTTATGTCGGACTAGAATTTATTGGATCAGTGCAATGACTAATGTAGTATAAAATTCACCAAAAATGACTAATATAAAAATTAAAAACATAAAATAACAAAAAGTTAATTAAAAAGAAATATCGAGTTTTTTTGTATGAAAATAAAATAGACATAACGGAGGAATAGTGGGTCCCACAAGAAACGCGGTTATATGTCGGTGGCTTCATCTTATCTGACGTGACGGTGTGTGTAACCGTACGCCTGTATACAGAGGACTGCATATTTTAACCAATGTTTGGGTACAAGGATAAGAATAAAACGTGGATAACTTTAGTGCACAACATTCGAGTTCTTGTTTGTGGCGAACGGTGACAAATAAAACTTCACGGATCGTCCATATGTGGGATCACATGCGTTCTTTTGCTATTCCTCATTTTCTTCGTTAAACATATAAATATGCCAAAATTATTTATTTTGAAAAAATCGTAAAAAATACTAACTATAGATAAATATATCTGATAAATTAGTATAGTTTTTTTCGAAACTTTTTTCTTTTAACTATAAATTAATAAGTATTATTTTGTGATCCTAATGTTATTAATTTATAAAAGTTTGATTATATTTTTATTCAAAAATTACAATTATTATTGATATGCGATAATCTATGTGTTTTAATTATACGTCTAAAACATGTCCTTAGTTATAATTATTATTTGATTCTAACAAAAATTAAAATTTTGAAACCTTGTATATTAGATTCATAACTATAATAGTTGGCGTGTCTTTATGGTAATGCAAAAAATCTCATAATTTTTAGATAAAACTAACATAACTAAGATATTTTAGGGTTTTTTTTTTCCTTGACTGTTCTTATTCTAATTTGTACACGCAAAACAAAAAAAAATATAAGAGAAAAAAACTATAATTAACGAAATGATTATGATAATTAAGAGCTAGTTTGGAATTTTATTTTTAAAATGTATATAGTTTTATAAATGTACTGATTCTTATAACGTCGTGCAATGTCTGAAAACGATCAGAATTTTGTTTGTGTTACATATATACAAAGAGATCACTAGTTTTGTTTTGTGGATCTAAAACACGTGATGCTCGTGTCATTTGTGAAATTTTTATTTTGGAATTTACTAGTACGTTTTTCAAAAGTCAAATAATAGAACAGTATATGTTTTGGAGATTTTGAATATAAGCATGTATGTATATAGATAACATTAACATTTCTTTTATTTGTCAACAATAATTGGATATACAACACTCAATCCATAATTAACTTCAATTAGATTAAATAATCTAAACTAGAAAAAGATATAAAAGAAAAAATTTGGTTAAGTGATTAATTATTTATTTTAATAGTATTTTTCATGTGAGTTTAATTTATGATAATTATGTAATTTTATGTGACTGAGTTTTTTTTGTTTTTTATCAATATTGGGACACTAATGGCCGGTCCATTAGCCAAGTTCTTGCAAATGCAAGTGGAAGGACTCGATTTCAGGTGCAAATACGCATGCCGCTTGCATGTAACTGATTTTAAAATTAATAAATTTTCTATAACAACTATTTAAACATGAAAAATTATTACAAACTAGCTACGGAAAATTATCGAATAACCACGATCTAACTATAATTCTTTTAACAATGACCGTAGAACTACAATAAAAATTATGACTACCACAATAGCTATATGTTCATTTATAACAACAATTTTATATATAGATAGTGTTTTTAATCTAATTATTAAAAAAAAAAAACGGTTATTAAATATTATTTAGTCAAGTCATGTTCGTGATAGTCTAGTTCTTTTGATAAAAGATAGGAAAAATGGTGATGATTGATATGGAAAAAAGAGTAGATTACAGTTCAAATTAGACTATTGGATTACAATTGTTACTCAATCGGTATTTTCAATGGAAATTTATACTTTGTTTAACAAAAAGAAGAATTATTTTAATTATGGAACTGATGATTTAGTTTGAGTAAGAGAATTAAAAGAAAAATGTACGGTTAAATTAAAAATTGTCCAGTGGACCATAAAATATCTTTTAGTGATCTAAGTTTTCAGGGTATAATTTTCGACAGACTACGAGACAATGTTGAAGACTTTGGACAGCTTAAAAGAGTAGTCGGCTTTCCTTCCATACCAAAAGAAGTTCTCTTAGTTAAGCTTCATTTTCTTGTCTTTTTCCCTTTTGGTTATTCCTCGTATCCTCAATTATAAGGCTGATGGTCTTGATAAATATGTAAGAAATACAGCCTATGATTGATCTTTGTTGGATCTTCTTGGGATCCCTTTTTCCATATATATATGATTGTCGTTGACAAAAAAAAAATTGTTTAAAATAGATGTTGGATTCATAAATAAGTTTGTTTAGAACTATCGAGTAAATTCGAATGGAGTTATATAAACTACTGTTTTTTTTGAAGATTTATTTTAGTCGTTGATTTTAAATAAAATTGTGATTAATTAATGCTATCATCTAGTTAAATCTGATATCTAATATACATATTTGATGCAAGTGATATTTAGTTTAGTGACATATGGTAAATTTACAGACAAATATATTTATACATCTAGGGATCGAATCTTATCGCTTATATTATATAAGAACAAGACTAATAAATTAGTCTGTTGTGATACAATATTAATAATATATATATATATGATCAAAGTCGCCACATACGACTTATATATATATCTGTGCTTAAAATTATAAAATGGAATAGACACCGACAATGTAAAGTTTAAAGTTTAAGCAAACCAATGTTGAATGACCGAGGCATATCGTCGATGTCCATATGTAAAACATTATAAATACATGAGTTAAGCAGATTTGGTTCGGTAGTTTTTGGATATAGGAGTAGTACTTTTTTACTGATTTATCATACAATTTTGTGAAGCTTTACGAAGTTGTAAAATGTGTTCGACGACAGCTTTTATAATAAAACAAATTTGGAAAAGTTATAGTATTTATTGCAGACAAAAAGGATATAAACGTTACGAATAGTTATGTACAAAAAGATAAGAGAGTAAAGTTACTTCACTACGTTACATTTCATCATCTCTTACGTTATATCGACTTGGCTACACTCCACATTTGTTGAGGTTTGATAAGCCCGACTATGTAATTTTATGGAATTAAATTCAACAAAATATATATTTAAAAATTTAATAGAAATATTTTCTTTATACTATTTTATTTTATTGAATCAAAATCATATGTTTGAGTTTTAAATGTTTTGTTTACATGTAAGTGGCATTTAGTCTAGTGGCAGATGATAAGTCCACAAAAGGTATGTGCATTTGCACATCTTGAGATCGAGTCCCCCGCTTGAATTTGTAAGAATTTGGCTAATGGACCGGTCATTTGTGGCCCAATGTTGAAAAAAAAATGTTTTGTTTACACTGAAGACAAATTTATTATTTGAAGTGGAGAGATTAGATCCAAATTTCACAGCTCTACAAATAAAAATATGGAAAATAAATTATCTCCATAAGATTAAACATTTTATGTAGCAATTATTATCAGGATATACTACAATTAAACAAAACATCAAAAAATCGTGATAAACCATGCTCTTTTCGAATGTCCTCCAAAAATTCAAACTTGGCTCCATTGTGCATTCCCTCTGCTGTATATACTTTTCCAGAAAAATTATGTTGGTACAATTTTGACTATTTATTTAGATAATTCCAATTTTTTTCTGTCAACGATATACAAACATCTAGACACTACATAATTACAAATCCGCCACTGTACATATCTTGGCCAGTGCATCAGTTTTGTGATTCAGACGTCTTGGGATGACCGATAATGAGCAGAAAAAAAACTGTGACCTAAGCCTACGAAACTCCTCCTGATACGGAATGAAAGCTGGCCACTCCTCTGGATGCTGCATAATAGAAAAGACCGTCTCGCAGTCTGTCGAAATCTCAACCTCCTGGATTTGGTACTCTGTAATCGCTTCTAGTACCCAGATCACTACCTCTACCTCCGCGTGTAGTGGTGATAGTCTACGATGAAGCCGCATGGATCCCGAACATATTCCTCCCACCGAATCTGGAAAGCAAATCCAACTGATCCCTGTGTAGGGGTCTGTCGCCGTCCAGGACGCGTCCACGTAGAATTTGTAACCCGTGAAACTAAGATTAGCTGTGGTAGGGAATATCATGGGTGATTTGATCAAATCCATATTAGTCACCCTTGGTTCTCGCAAGCTTGGATTAACCTGGTGGGTATTAGACCACTCTTGATAATATGCAGATGCTTTATCCAAAATAACTCGAGAGTCTAGATCAACTTGTGTAAAGCAGAAATCATTCATCGCCTTCCAAATATGCCAGATAAGCCACGAAAAACTCCCAAGATCAGTCTGATGTATAGTCATCGAAAACAGATACTCCAAATTATACCATACCGATTTCCCCGGGAAAACCCCTAAGGGAGAAGGTATCATCGATAAAGCCCAAACTTGAAACGTTGCCGGACATTCAAATAGCACATGGTTAATTGATTCTATATCTGCCCCACATTGCTGACACCTGGGATCCTGTCCAATCCCACGACAAGTCAGGTTCTCATAAACAGATGTACATCCCAACAACGTTTGCCAAATAAAATGTTTTATCTTAGGAGGGCAATCTAGCTTCCAACAACTCTTATATAATGTATCGAACGTCGGCCCAAACTCTCTATGTCTCGTACCCCTACTGGCTAACTGGTAACCTGATTTAACAGTATTGCAACCATTCGGCATATAATGCCAACCCTAATAATCTTGCCATGCTTGGACAGGCAACTTAATCGCCAAAATCAGATTCGCATCATTCGTGTCAAAATACTGCCGAACTAAAACCTCATTCCACCTACCGGTTTGCCAATCTATAAATTGATCTACCGTCAAGTCCGGGAATAAATGGAGATCCGACCTTACTGCGGCTCTTGGGATGATGCTCGGGATCCAAGGATCCTCCCAAATCTTAATTTGTTTCCCATCTCCAATTTTCCTAACCAACCCTTTTACAATTAATGGTCGGGAAAATATAATACTTCTCCACCCGTATGACACTTGTCCAGCAATGGACATGTCCATAATACATGTATCCTTATAATACTTCCCTTTCAAGACTCTTGCTAATAGTGACTGTGGGAATTCCAGTAGCCTCCAAATTTGTTTTGCTAGAAGGGCCGAACTAAAATCCTCTAAAACACGGAACCTCAACCCTCCAGTAGATTTTGGCTGACATAAAGCAACCCATTTTTTCCAGTGGAACCAGAAGTTGACCACCAGAAATTAGCTATAGCTGACTGCACTTTTTGTAGAACAGCCTTCAAAATTCTATAACAGCTCATGACGTATGTCGGTAATGCTGTAAGAATCGATTTAATCAACACCTCTTTCCCTGCCCTTGACAAGAACCGGTTAGCCCAAGTTGCTAACCGCGCCCATAAGTTATCGGCTACGAAAGCAAATAATTTAGCTTTAGAGGCTTCTATACTTTCCGGTAGCCCCAGATATTGCCCTAACCCGCCTATGTTTCGAATTCCCAAGATGTTTTGAATCTTGGCTCGTATATCCGACCCTATGTGCTTGCCAAATTGAATTGACAACTTGCCAAAATTAATTTGCTGATCCGACCTCTGTTCGTAATTAGCCAAAATTTTAAGAATATATGTGGCCTCTTCTTTATTGGCTTCACAAAAAAATAATGTATCATTCACAAGAGAAGATGCGAAATATACGGACTATCTCTAGCAATCCTAATCCCAGAAATGAACTTTTTCCTTGACCGCGCTGCGGTATTGGGCTATAAGAACCTTGGTACACAGGATAATAAGGTATGGGGACAAAGGATCCCCTTGTCGTAGCCCGCGATAGGGAACGATTCGTCCTCTCAGGGCCCCATTAAGTATTACCGAATATTAGACACTCGTAATACACCACATAATACAATTTATCCATTTATCACAGAAACCCAAATTTCCCATTAAAGCAGCTAGGAAATTTCATTCCACTCTATCTTATGCTTTACTCATGTCATTTTTAATTGCCATGAATTGACGGCTGATCAACCTATTTGTCTGTAACGCGTGTACCATCTCTTGAGAAATCAAAATATTGTCTGAGATCAAACGGCCTGCTACAAAAGCTGACTGTGTCTATGATACAACCTTCGGTAATATCCTCTTCAACCTCAGACATAATACTTTTGCTATTATCTTATATCCAATATTGCATAAACTAATTGGCCTGAGTTCAACCATTTTAGTCAGACGCGGGACTTTTGGAATTAGACATATATTTGTCTTATTTAATCTCCTATCAAATTCTCCAGTCCTGAGAAAATTATCAACAAGTGATATTAGGTCTGTCTTTATTAGATCCCAAGAGGATTGGTAGAAAAGAGTTGTCATTCCGTCCGTACCCGGTGTCTTATTTGGATCCATTTGGAACATGGCTTTTTTTTACCTCCTCCTCTGTAGTAGGTCTCATTAAGAAATGATTATCCATTTCTGTGACCTTACTCTCCAAATCGTCCAATATGACCTATTGGACACCATTGATGGTAAAAAGATTTGCAAAATAGACAACTGCCTCCTGCAGAATGTCTTTGTCTTGCTCTACCCAATTTTCCCATTTATTCATTATCCAAATTATCATGTTACGTGCGCGACGCTGGCGCACCATAGAATGGAAAAACTTAGTGTTTGCATCACCCTCTTTCAACCATTTATTCATGCTTTTCTGCTTCCAGTACGTCTCCTCGTCTATATAATCCTGTTTCAGTTTAGCATTTTCCTCCCTTAAGGCATTAGGATCAACTATTATACTATTATTGTGTCGTTCGACCTCCGTTTTCCAATGATCAATTTCCTGTCTACCTGACATCAAATTCTCATACCTCCAATGAGAAATTTCCTTACGATAGAACCTAATTTTCTCTACCAAAGAGGAACTGGGCCGCAGCCTAACGTCGCCCCTCTTCCAACTCCGTTCCACTATATCTATAAACCCCACTTTTCCCAACCATCGCTTATCAAAGCAAAATTGTTTTGCTTTGACCGTACACATTTTACCTTGGCAATTCACTAGAATAGGCCGATGATCGGATCCTATCATATCCAAATAATTAATTTCCAATTTGGGAAATAACTAATGCCAATCACCATTACCAAAAACTTTGTCTAGAACACACCGAACGACCCCATTACTACGTATTCCTGTCATGGACCAAAAAATTCCAATTTTCGGAAATTCTACCAACCCACAATCCCTCAACATTTGATTAAAAGGTCGAAAAAAATTTATATTTCTTATACCACCTCCTTGCTTTTCATGGTTTCCAGAGATCTCATTAAAATCTCCATAAATAGTCCATGGCTTATTTGGCAAATTTGGAAACCAAAAAATAATTATTAATTTATGAATCTAATCAAATTTTATATTGATCTAATTTGAAACCAAATTTCTTTACTAATTTATAATGTTTATTTTTTATAGAGTATTAATTTATAGAAATTTTATGGTGTATTTCATAATTTTGTTTGCTACATAAGTTAAGTTAGTTGTACCTCGTTGAATTTGCAACGGCGTTTTTACCGGAAAATGAGGAAATACAGTTCACTAGCTAGTCTCTATTCTTGCAAGATTTTGTTTAATATCAATAAATGATAAAATTTGATTTATGAGTAACCCCCAACTATTCAGTAGTCAAACTATATAAAAACTACTCGTGAACATCCGTCCAAATTGCGTTGACTTGTTGTTGAAATTACATAAACAAATAAATTCGCACATTCATTATATTTCTTTGGTAATACATTATTGAGCTTTCAGTAAAAATCCACTATTTACTAGTAAGCAAATTTGCCAATACATTATTGAGCTTACTTCAAAAATAGTAATGACTCAATATGCAAAGTCAAATATATATTTAACCTCAATTTTTTTATAATCTTTTTTATTTTATTTTAAAACTACTATATATTTACAATCATACTATTTTATTAATATATTTTATCTTTTAAATAATTAATAAAACTTAAAAAAACATAAATATTTTGTTAGCATCACTTATTTATAGAAATGTCATCATTTTTAATATTTTCAATCATTATTAACAACCCAAAGTGAGCTCTAAATGCTTACTTTGCAACCAATTTCGGATTCCATAATTCTCAATTAACCCACAAAACTTCATATAATCCTACTCTCTCATCAATTTCATACAAACAACTTCTCTCATTTGCATTTGAAATTTTTTAAAATTCTTGGATCTCCTTGTTTTCAAGTTTTTTAAATGATAAAGGATTGGACTTCTTTGGTATTAGCTTGACTTAAATTTTTTGGCAATAATTGAAAGTAAACACGAGCTCAATCTAACTCATGACTATTTTTTTGATTTTTTTCAGAGTAGACTTCATTTAAGTCTACTTTCCATGTATACTTAAAATGAAATCTACAAGTCAAAAAATGAGTTAGTTTTGAATTTGACCAATATGTTGTAGACTTAAAATAAAGTCTACTGATTTCTCTATGTAGAAAAAAAATCTGATGTAGACTTCATTTTAAGTCTACGCAGAAAATGCTAGTTTTGCAATTGACCAAAATGTTGAGCTATCCTTGGTAGAATTAATTTTGAAGTCTATACTATAAGTCTACCAAAATTATAAAAGTAGACTTAAAATGAAAGTCTACTGAGGTTAGTTTTGCAATTGACTAACTTTGACTTTTTTGTATGAAAATCTACATGAGAAGTCTACACTAGTGTAGACGTTCATATTGAAGTCTTCTTTTTATAAGTAGATTTCAATTAAATATCTACTTTAAGTCGATTACCATAATTATGACGTAATCGATCTAAAAAGTAGAATTCATATAAAATCTACTTCAAAAAATGAAGACTTCAATATGAAGTCTACATAGTGTAGACTTCTCATGTAGATTTTATTCAAAAAAGTCAAAGTTAGTCAATTGCAAAACTAACATCAGTAGACTTCATTTTAAGTCTACTTTTATAATTCTTGGTAGACTTCTCGTGTAGACTTCAAAATTAAATCTACCAAGGATAGTCAACATTTTGGTCAATTGCAAAAATAACCCGATTTGAGAGTAGTCCTAAAATTAAGTATACTTCTAGAAAGTCAACGTTTGGTCAAATGTAAAACTACCTTAAAAAGTAGATTGTATTTGTGGTCTACTGTTATTAGACTTATAATAAAGTCTATTACCGTTAGTAGACTTTATTTTATATCTATGTTTCGTAGACTTTATTTTACATCTACCGTTAATAGACTTATAATAAAGTCTACTACCGATAGTAGACTTTATTTCACTTCTACGTGTAGTAGAATTTATTTTACATATACCATTAGTAGACTTATAACAAAGTCTACTACCTGTAATAGACTTTATTTTACGTCTACTTTTAGTAGACATTATTTTACATTTACTGTTAGTAGACTTATAATAAGGTCTATTACCGATAGACTTAATATGCAAGTCTACTTTTACAATTTTGTTAAAACTAAGTTTATAACAAATACATAGTGTTTAATTTTTTTTGGAATTTTTCCCATGTGTGTTTTTTCATTTACATGTTTGTTTATAAGTTTGACATGTTTATGTGTTATATTTATCTTGTAATAAAATTTTGAAATAATTTATGTATGTAACTCATTTGTCGTAGATTTTATTTTACGTCTACGATTAGTAGACTGTGATATAAGTCTACTCGTGGTGAATGGATGACGAGAGAGGATTGTTGGCACTTTGAAGTAGATCATATCAAAGGTCGGTTCAGTGTTTAGTTCTATCTGCATTGGCATGTTCAATTGTAATCATCTCTTTTGCAACTCATATATGTTTATTGCTATTTAGGATGAAGCTGTACAGTCGTTGCTTTGTCGAACTTGAGAAAATCAAGGCTTGTCTGCCTTCTTTAGCAAGGTGAATAAAACTTCATGTAGCAGATAATATAGAATTCAATGGTTCAAACGGTTTCAACGACGTCTTACTATATACTTCTAAAGCTTTTTATCTTTTGACATCAATTATGTTTTGGTCAGAAACTAAGAGATAATAAGGAGTTTAACATATATGGACGTTGTTAAGACTTAAGAGTTAACACTTAAGAACATAACAAATCTCACATTTAATTTTTTTTTTGAAAAACAAGTATTACAAATTACATTTATATACAAACAAGACTGTTTCACAAAAGAACGAGAGGTCATTATTGTCTTCTGGACGGAGCAAATGAGCAGAGTTGATGCTAAGATCATTAATCAATCGCCAAAAGGATATACAGAGAAAACATAGTTCTTTACTTTTCATGTTATAAGTTCCAAGGTGGGGAAGATGGCCGATGTATGAAATCTTGAGAAGACGAGCCGCCGTATTAAAGGTCGAGGTTCTGGAGCTGGTCCATTAGCTGCGAACGTCTTTCCTTGAATAAGTCAAGACGAGATGTCAACTATGACAAGCTGTTGATGGTGCAGCTGACGGATGATTAAGCCACGGGTACTCTGTGATCTACAAAACCGTCATTCAATCATGTTAGTGTGCACTGATTTGCTTTACAGAGAAGCGATCATGCATGTCTCTGTAGTTGCTATGATTTACAGCTAACCAAACATGTTCGTTTTAAAGCTTATAGAAAATCCTAAGTCAAGGGAATGACAAAAATAGATAGCAAAAGGTCTTACATCTAATGCTCTTGAAGTATATGGAACTGATGGAGAATCTATGGTTGTGAACTTGTCCACAAACAACTTTCCTGACTCTTCATTGGTTTTAGAGTCACTTACAATGGTTGATTCTGATATTTGTTTACGATATGGTTGCCTACTATTGCCAACACCTAAAGATCCTGCTCCTTTACTATTTCTCCACTCCGCTCCCAGCACATTCTCCTGCAGATATCAAACAGTCATTCTCTTAGTTTAATCTTAATTATTAAAGGTGATGATGCTGACATATATTATTAGTTAACAGTAAGAGGAGAATTAAGAAGAAGAAGATGTGAAGCTTCAATGGTGGAAGAAGAGAGAATGGAGAAGAAGATAATTCTGTATTTTGTTAAAAGAATTTTTCATCCTAACAGAAAATGTGATTTACAGCACATATATATACATTTAACCGGTTATGATTATGTACAAAAACCAAAATTAATTTAATCATAATCAATATTCCTCTTCAAGAAAAAGCAAAAATGTTAATGAGTTTCATCTTGCATAGTAGCTTCTTAAATTGAGTTGGGAACAATGGCTTGGTGAAAACATCAGCCAGTTGATGCTCTGATTTCACATGAAGAGTTCGAACAAGACCTGATTTGATATGCTCACGGATGTAATGACAGTCAAGCTCGATGTGTTTTGTCCGCTCATGGAAAATCGGGTTGTTGGCAATGTAAATTGCAATCACAATACAATAATGAAGCTTCTGAGAGAGGTACCCAAAGATCCAGCAAAAGACGTTGCAGCCATAACATCTCACGAACAGCAAGTGACATGGGTCGATACTCCGCCTCTGCAGAAGACAAGGAAACAATGCTTTATTTCTTCGATTTCCAAGAGATCAAGGAAGTGCCAACGAACATGCAATATCCAGAAGTAGAGCGTCGAGTGTTAGGACACGAAGCCCAGTCTGAGTCTGCAAAACCAGAGAGCTTTAAATCTGTAGTAGCAAAGTAAAAAAGACCTTGTCCAATGGTGCCTTTCAATGGATTACACGATGAACATCATGTAAATGAGGCAGATGAGGAGAAGATGTGAGCAACATAAGTTATGACAGGTCTGGTAAAAGTGAGATACAACAATTTACCAACCAGTCTTTTGTATTGTTCGACATCCGTAAGCAGAACGCCATCATTCTTGGAGAGTTTGAAATTTGGTTCCATAGGAACAGAGGAGGCTTTTCAGCCGAGTAAACTACTCTTATTTAGGAGCTCCAGAACATATTTCCGTTGACAGAGAGCAATCCCAGTAGAGTTGCGTGCCACCTCAATTTCAAGAAAGTACTTGAGAGGACCTAAATCACGCAATTTGAAGGTACATTATAACACAGCCTTCAGCAAGATTGTGGCATGATCACAACTACTAGCTATGATTATATCATCTACATATACCAACACAGCCATATAAACATTACCAACATGTTTATTAAACAATGTGTGATCACCTGTTGATTTTCAAAATCCCAACTCTATCAACGAAGCTGAAAATTTCAGAAACCATTGGCAGGATGCTTGCTTGAGACCATTAAGTAACTTATGTAATCTGCAGATTGCATTAGGAGGGAATGATTCCCAGTGTTTTGGTGAATAACCAGGAGGTAGACGCATGTAGATCTCTTCCTCCAAGTCCCCATTAAGAAAAGCATTTGAAATATCAAGCTGTGTGAGAGACCAACCTTTAGCAGCAGCCATTGCAATTAAGAGTTTCACTGTGGAAAGTTTGGCGACTGGAGAAAACGTATCTACAAAATCAAGTCCCTCCTTCTATGTATAACCCTTAGCCACCATGCGAGCTGTATACCTCTCCAAAGTTCCTTCTGCATTCAATTTCACCTTATAGATCCATATACAGCTAACTGGATACTTACCTGATGGTAAAGAACATATCTCCAAAGTACGATTAGCTTCAAGAGCTTGTAACTTAGCATTCCATAACAGTGCACCACTCTGTGATTGTTTTAGCAGCCGCATATGTGTGTTGTTCTGAAACTGTATTCACTGCATTGATGAAGATCCTATAAGGATCAGATAAAGCTGAATAAGACAAAACATCACACAAAGGATGTGCAGTGGAAGAACTGACAACATTACAGTCATAGTCTTGAAGGTATAGTGGAGGTTTCGAGACCCTTTTAGAATAAGGCACATTGACAGGAGGAGATGGAGATGAATCAGCAGAATGTTGAGAATGTATCTGAGGGAAGAACTCTGATCGTGAAACAGATGGTGACTCATTTTGACGAAATGTAAACATGTCTTCATAGAATATTACATTCCTAGAGATAAAGATGACGTTATTTTCAAGATCAAGTAACTTGTACCCCTTATATCCAGATGGATAGCCGAGGAAAACACATGCTCAAGATCGTTCTTGAAACTTATGACGTCCCTTTGGAGATGTTGATGCATAGCATAAGCAGCCAAAAGCTCTTAAATCACCATAAGCAAGTAAGGTTTTCAACAACATTTCATAAGGGGTCTTATTAGAAAGAACATGTGGAGGAGTTCTATTGATGAGAAAGACAACAGTGAGAACACAATCTCCCCAGAAGGATAGAGGCACTTGAGATTGACAGAGACATGGCAACATTGAGAATATGTTGATGTTTCCTCTCTACAACTGAGTTCTGCTCAGGAGTCTCAGGGCAGGAATGATAGGCGACAATACCTTTTTCTTTGTATAACACCTCAAATTTAAATTAAGATGCATTATCTGACCATACTGCTTTAACTATTCCATCAAACTGTGTTGCGATCATGTTAAGAAAATCAGGAAAAATGCTAAGAACATCACTTTTTAATCGAAGAAGATACACCCAAGTGACACGCATGTGATCATCAACTATGGTGAGAAAGTATTTATAACCTTCCTGTGTACATTCTGAAGAGGGTCCCCAAACATCAATGTGGAGTAACAAATGGCTGTGAACATCTATTTTGACGGATTGGATATGAAAGTTTCTTTTGTTTTGTTTTATGAAAAATTTCACAATGAACTAATCATTTATTCTTATGTTTTGATCAAACCAAGTACATTAGTAAGTGTGTCTGATCTTTAAAAAGAAGCATGACCAAGTTTGTGATGCCAAACACGTGCATCAATTACAGAATTAACAACTATAGAAGAAGACAAAAAATTATTGTCCTCTGCAGCATCCAAGATATATAGCTTTCCCAGCTGATTACCTCTTCCAATCACCAACCCTTTGATGTCCTGTATCACACAACAATAAGAATTAAACATGACTTTAGTCATCAAATCCTCTGTCAGACAACTCACACTAATGAGGTTCAAACAAAATTCTCGAATGTAGAAAACATTCTCCAACATAATCGTGTCAGTAAGAGAAACCTTTCATAATCCACTTACTCGGATAGTTGTTCCATTAGGTAAGTTGACATAGTGTCTCACATATATGTCAAGATCCACAAAAGAATCCTTTGTATAAGAAACATGATGCGTTGCACCAAAATCAATAATCCAAATACTTACTTTAGTAACACATTCAGTAGCAGCCAAAATGCCAATGAAACAGTATGTGGTTTTCGAGAAAGATATACCAGATTGGTATGTATATGAGGAGATAGTTCCAACAGAATGATTCTGAAGCTGAGAGCTGAAATAAGCAATGAAGCTTTGTATCTGATCCTTGTTTAGATTGCCAACAAGGCTATCAAAACATGCAGCAAATTTTTCAAATACTTGTGCAGCAATTGATGAGTTTCCAGATTGAGGTCCTTTTCCTTTCTTATAGCCGACAGGATAACCATGTAGTTTATAACACTTATCAACAACATGTCCTGAATATCCACAGTGTTAACAAAGTGGTTTCTTCTTTTGATGTCCATGTTGAACCACATTCACACTGAGTTGCTCACTAGTCTCATTGACATGGAAGATAGAAGGAGCAATAATTGTGCTAAATTGCCTTTGCCTATCATCATGATATAGCATTTATAGATCTATTCTAGACTAGGTAATGGTTTCTTCACAATGATTTGACCTCGAATGATGGAGTACTTCTCATTCAATCCAGCTAAGAACTTTATAATTCTACCTCTTTCAACCTTAAGCTTTGCAGCTGCTTGTCCTGCACAGTTATACACTCCGCAGCATGCACATGGTTCACTTACTTCAGCACCATCAAGATTGTTCCACAGAGTCTTCAAATGTGTATAATAACCAGATTCATCCATGGAATCCTTACGCAGATCATGTATCTGTTGAATGAGCTGAAATGTTTGTGGTAAGTTCGTCATGTGAAATTGATTGTGTAGATCATAACAAATCTCAGTAGCATCATCAAAAGACAGAATACTACCATATATTTGCTTAGAAAATGAGTTCATCAACTAGAATTTGACCATACTGTTGCATCTAGACCAAATTCGTGAGAGATTGTTACCTTCTTCAGGACGAGGTAAAGGTTCATCGATGAATGCAATTTTGTTTTTCACATCAAGAGCTATCTTCATCGCATAACTCCACTGATTATAGTTCGATCCATCCAACTCCACAGAGACGATTAACATCCTGGGATGATCGGTGCTGGAAGAAACATCGGTGAGTGCGTACTATCGGGATTCATCAACACGGGAGAAAGAATCTGAGGTTTGGGAGCTGAGCTCAAGCTTCAAGCACGTGTAGATCTCACCGATCAACGATTACTGCGACGAACATTAGCTATCATCATCTTCGATTGTTCATGAAATTGAGCTCCATCAAGATGAAATTACAAAGTGAGTGAGCATATATAGCGCTTTGACCATATTAGTTAACAATAAGAAGATGTGAAGCTTCAATTGTGGAAGAAGAGAGAATGGAGAAGAAGATGATTCTGTATTTTGTCAAAAGAATTTTTTCATCGTAACAGAAAATGTGATTTACATCACATATATATATACTTAACCGGTTATGGTTATGTACATAAACCAAAATTAATTTAATCATAACCAATAGAAATATCAGTAAATGGTACCTCATGTCTTTGTTTTCTTTCAGTCTTCTGCTTCTGGAAATATTTTTCCTTCTTCATAACTTTTTCTTCAACCTAAAAGATAGTAAACAAACATATCATACTTCACAATGCATAAAAACAGGACATATATAGAAAACTCCGACAATAGATATCAACCTCAGGGTTTCTAGTGCTATCACCAAGAACAGCTCGAAGCTCTTCATCATCTTTACACGCATTCTTTAGTACCCTGCAATGATAAAATTCCTCCAATCAACCAACACCTTCAAGCTTTCTTGTTACTTTGGCAAAAACACAAACACTTGGAGTGCAAAGAGAAAGAAAAAAGAATGAAAGAAAGAACAAACAAACTTGGCTCAAGATGGGTAATCGTGAAGACGATCGTATTCTCATTTTCTCTTATCTTCTCTAACCATAAGTAATCTCCTTCCTCTCGCCATCTTCCCTGACCCTTCTTTTGCTGTCGACATTCCGCCGTCATTTTTAGCGGCATGGTTGTCGAAATTAGCAAAAACAGCAACAAGAAAGTGAAGGTTATGCCTGCAGGAATATAATGGTTGTGTCGGAAAGACAAGGAAGGGGGAGAAAGCGAAACTGAAACATGAAGAAAGTGGCAAGAGATGATTTTCGTGAGAGAGAAATCTACAAAACAAAATCAAAGCTTTCAAAAGATGAATAAGAAATTATTAAAGAGATGTAAAGACGAAGATAGAGGTCGAGAAGCCTCACCGGAGAAGAGGAAGACGCCGACAGTGGTTTGAGAGAGAGAGAGAGAAATCTACAAAAAAAATCAAAGCTTTTCGAAAGATGAAGAGAAATCGTGAAAGAGATGTAAAGACAAAGAGAGAGGTTGATAAGCCTCATCGAAGAAGTCTCACCGGAGAAGAGGAAGACGCCAACATTGGTTTTAGAGAGAGAAATCTACAAAACAAAATAAAAGCTTTCAAAATATGAAAAAGAAATCGTGAAAGAGATGTAAAGACGAAAAGAGAGGTCGAGAAGCCTCACCAGAGAAGCCTAACCAAAGAAGTCTCACCGGAGAAGAGGATGATGTCGACGGTGGTTTGAGAGAGAGAACTCTTCAAAATAAAATTAAAGCTTTCAAAAGATGAAGAAGAAATAGTGAAAGAGATGTAAGAGAGAGTTTGAGAAGCCTCAGCGGAGAAGAGGAAGAAGCTGGTGGTCGAAGTTTGAGAGAGAGAGCATAGCGTGAATTGAGAGAAAAGATAAAGACGCCGCCAGTTATATTTTGAATTGGATTTTACTCCTTGTAAATTTTATTTAAAGTTTACAATACATAAAATCCAAATTTTGAAATGTAGACCTTAAATAAAGTCTACAATACATAAAATCCAAATTTTAAAATGTAAACTTTAAATAAAATTTACAAGGAGTAAAATCCAATTCAAAATATAGATTTTAGTTGAATTATAAATTTAAGTTAATTATATTTTTAAATTCATAAATTTTAATTTTAATATTTCATAATTACTTATATTTTTGTTATGTATACAGATGTTTCATCAAAGAAGTATTGATTATTTTAAATATTTAAAAGTAAAATAAAATCACAAAGTAGATTTCAATTGTAGATTACATAAAAATAGACTTAAATTGTAGATTAGGGAAGATTATAATTGGAATTATAATATCTGATTTTTTATTTTTTTATATAGCAAAAAACTGTACTAATTTTTAATTAATTTTGTATTTGACTCCAATTAGTTTCTAGTTTTATATTTTAAACCAATATTTAATTATTATTTTTGTCAACGGCAAATTATATTCGGCCACAACTAGCCGGTCCAATAACCAAAATTCCTACATAATGTAGGTGGAGGGGACTCGATCCCTAGTTATATAAATGAGAGCTGCCATATATGGAACTTACCACATGCCACTAGACTAAGAGCCATTTACACCAATATTTAATTATTTAAGTCAAAACCACTACATTATTTGCTCTTTTGAGACTTTTATCAATCGATAAGTCAATAGTTCCACATCATATAACGCCGTGTGTCGTGGTTCTCAGCCCAATATTTGACTTAAACAATTACAAATTCGATATAGTAGTGGATCTAGAACTTATTGATAGGTTAATGTGGAGTCGTTTTCTTTCCACTATTGTCAGTGCCCTAATTCCTAATCTCACCACGAACTTTCTTACTCGATTTTAGCAATTCTAATTACCAACATTTTAACAAAAAGTAATTTTATTTTATTATTGTATATGTGGGCCTTTCTTAGTAGTACTAAATTATATTGGTTTTTGAAAAAATATTTTGAAAACGTCATAAAGGAAGGTAAACTAACAACAAAAGGTGATCATATTACATAAAGTCTATAGCTGTGGTCGGGGACAAAAGTCAAATGACTTCACTACGTTACGTAGTACCATTCATATAAGCTGTCTCAAAATAAATTATACGAAACTTTTCATTATTTTTTTGGTACTTTGAATATGCCATTTTATTTATTTGTCGTTTTATTATCTCTGGTCTATTTTATATTTTTCCTCTATTATTATGTAATTTCTGTGGCATTTTTCAGATGAATTTCTTCAAACGTTAATGAACTAAATCATAAATATGAAGCATAAAAATGGTATTTTTTTTACGCATTTTTCGTTTACCCTTTATTTATTACGTACGATCAATTCATAATATACGAACTTGGTATTTATATAATTAATATACGTAATGGATATTAGTCTTTGTGTGACGGTAGATCTGGTCGACATGACTGTATGGGTCAATTTGTCTTGGCTTACATCACTTTTTCTGAGTTCTGATCAATTGTCCACACTGTTGATTAATTACATGCACGTCCTAGGTTTATTATTACGTGACTGTACCTCGTAAAAATTATTCATATGAACAGAATGTTATATAAAAGCGTTTCTCTATAATCAACACAAAATCCACAATGTCTAAATAAATTATAAAGTTGTATTGACAACACACTTCGTAATTCAGTAGACCAAGTTCAGACATAGTAAAATGTGAAGTGAAAAAAATAATGAAAATAGTACTGAGGATTTTCCTTATGAATGATATTACGATTAAAAAAGTTCAAGATTTTTTTGTTGGAGCAATCGAAAGAATAATTTGCAAATAAAAATTAAAAAGAGAAAAGAGCAAAACCGTAGTAATTCACTATCGCTTTTAAGCAAAGATTTCTCCTCTTCTGTGAAAAATCTAAGAAAATGATGTTAGAAATGTTAACTCTACAACTTGAAATAGTTTTACGAAGATGACAAACTTGTTAGACTCAAAAATAAATAGAATAAAAAACAGAAAAAGAAGAGTAGAAAAGAGAAGATTGAGGAAAATCTATTGAAGAGTAATTTCAAAGGTCTTGATTCACCTGGAATGATGAATCTGATTTTCTGTTATATCCAATCTTGAAATTAATTAACCGATTTTATGAAACATATCCAAGAATCCCTCTGTTTCTAAAATTAAAATCATGCTTTAATGATGTTGGTAACGACTTGAGTCAACAAAACATTACTGAGTTAAAGGCACAAAAAGTCAAAAGAATCCTTTTCATTTAATCACACATATAAGTTTACACTTATTGATTAATCTAATTGGAAATATTGATATATGTTGACAAAAATTTGATACACATATACATCTTTCTCATTCAAATTCAAATTAATGTACATTTGAATCTTAGTCAATGAATACATTAGATTTTGAGTATTCCTATTACTACTGCATATGCAATGTCAGGTCCAATACAATTCATAAGAAACGTTACACTTCCTAAAACTCTTGCATATTCACCTTGTCTTACACTATCTCCTTTATCTTACACAAATGACTCGAGGGGTCATAAGCAGTTTTAACAACTGATTTATCCTAATATCCAAACATCTTTAAAATCCTTTCAACATAGTGAGACTCATATTATGAAAATCCACTTTCAGTTCTTGAAATTTTGATTCCCATGACGTTTAATTCTTCTAAATATATCAATCTAAACTTAAAGCTAAGAAAATATTTAGTTTCTATCACTATATCCAGAGAAGTTCTAAGAATCAACATATCATCAACTAGAGACAAACTATCAGACTCTCATCCCTATCTCTTATATTGAACAAACAAGTATTTCTTGAATTCAATGAAAACCATTTTCATATGTAGTATTAAATTTCTCAAACCATTTCTTAGGAGCTTTGAACTTGTCAATGCTGCCATTCGATTTAAGTTTCTTCTTTAGGATCCATTTGCACTTCATAGCTTTGCAGCTTACTAGATAAATCTACAAGTTCTCAAGTGTGATTAGTCATAATCGAATCACATTAGTTGTTAATTTTTTCTTTCCAAAACATTACATCTATTAATTGCATTGATTCTGAAAAGGTTGCATGATCTTCGTTAATCAAAAAAGGTGAAAAAAAACTCTTCAATATAGTTTATCATGTTCCACTATGAAGCTTGTAATGAAGTATGGTTCAAAGTCAATTGTTCTCATTCTTTTGCTTCTTCTTGGTTCCGATTGCAATTGTTCTACATCAAGCTTGTTAGAACATTTAGGAGAATATGAAACTGACTTTTGAAAGGGAAGATCTCTTAAAAAAAACCTCCACATCTCTTGTTTTCAAGCACATTCCCAAAGCTTTTCGAAGAAGAATAAAATGTCAGACAGTTACAAGCTGCACTTTCTGCTGCATAACCTATAAAAATTGCATCAATTTTCTTTGAACCAATGTTAGATCTTCTAAAACTTGGGCAATCCTACTTTAACTAAACAACAATATATTCTTATAAAAGATGGATTCGGATTATGACCCTTTTAGAGTCCATAAGGAGTGACATCTAATATTTTATGATGGTACTTTATTCAGTATATAATAAGCATATAATTCTAGCTTCTCCCCATAAAGAATTTGAAAGACCAGAACTAATCATCAGAACATTCATCATGTTCTTTAAACCTCCATTCTTTCTTTCAGCAATACCATTTTGTTGGGGACAAAAAGGTGCAAATTTCCCATGAATGATTCTTTCACTTAAACATAAAGATCTCATTGATTCATTCACATATTCCCCACCTCTATCACATCTA
>JAKUCM010003971.1:0-45662 GCA_023374145.1 Lepidium sativum | reverse complement strand
AGCGCTTTGCAAAGCCTCCAATTGCATACTGAAATCGTTGTATGGTGTGTCTTTAACTGTTGGCATCTTCTTCTGGAGCTTCTTCAGCTCATCAATTACTTGGATCTCAAAATTCATCTTCTCTTTAGGAGATTGTTCAATCATTATTTCTGGATCACACATAAGAGTGTTAAATAGCTTATGGAAATCTTTATCATCTTTGTTGAGTAAGTCAACAGCTGCAAAACCCTTCTTGTTCTTGCTCTTCACTTCTATTTTTGTTTCATCGATTATGTAATTTACCAGCTGTAATATGTCCAAAACTGATTGAGTCTTTTAACAAAATAATAAAATAAACAACAAAAAACTTGAAAGCAATTTGGAACTTTAAAAGAGGTTTACGTAAAATGAAAAAACTAGGAAAAATAATAGTTTTGTTTTAAAAACATTTTTAATATAGTTAGTTTTTTTGGTTTTATTTAATATAGTTAGTTCCTACGTAGTCAACATGTTTATCTGTAGTAATCACACTAAAAACTTAAAGAGAGAGAACTTACCGAAACAGAACCAACGGAAGCAGCAACATGAAGCACGGTGTTGCCCTCTGCATCAAGCTGGTAAAGGAGTTGACCTAATTTGTCACTCTTTGCCATGAAGATGAAAGCTTCATTCTTCTTATGCCTCGCAGCTAAATGAAAGACAGTTTCAGCTTGTCCACGTGTGACTGAGTCGAAAGAAGAAGGAGCCTTTTCGAGAAGTGCGCTAAGGATATCAACAAAACCCTTGATTGCTGCACAATGCAGAGGTGTCAAACCATCCTTATTCATCATTTCTGCAACTTTTGGATCATCTTCTGTCTTCAATTCCTTGGAGTCTAACATTTGTATCAAGGTACTTGTGTGTCCCAAGCTAGCAGCGAAATGAAGAGGAGTGTCACCTTCGGAATTGGTAGAAGTGACTAAGGAAGGACATAGCTCGATTATCTTCTCTGCTAGTACTTTGTAAGCATGTTTTGTGGCTAAGTGTAAAACTGTCCCTTCGTTTGTTTCCTCTAACATAAATGGAATCTCTTCTATGTACCGAGAAAAAACTATTAGTGTTGTTGCTACTCAAGTCTTGTGGAGCCATCTTTAGATTCAAGTGGCTTCAAAAAACTTTCCTCTGTTTAGTGTTTTTAAGTTAAACATATTCACTCTACTAGGGGTTCCTTTATATACTTCTTCCAAAGTCAACCATGTTTGCTTCGTCAAATTTCTAGTAACGTCTCATGCACAAAATCACCGTACCAATTTGCTAAAGAAAATATAAATAAATAAAAAGTCACCGTTTCAAATTTAATAAATGTTAATGAACTCTTACGCTTTTAGGATCCATTAATTATCTACGTTTAAGGTCCACTCGACTAGTTTAATAACTTAAACCAAGTTGTAGTTATTGTCAAAACGCTCTATAGGTCTACAATATAAATTAGTTTATAGCAGACTCACCTAACTAATCTCTAAGCATCACATGTTATCTGTTTTCACACTCATATAAATATCGTCGGCAAAAGAAACTCCATCTTGTAACATTATTTTACCAAAAATAAGTCTTTAGTCCGATTCAATTACATTCACACTACGAATCAACACAAAAGAAAAATCAAAGTTTAGTTTATTTTAAACTAATATCATTTTCATAAAATTATGTTCTGATAAGTTAGCAGAAACTTAAACAATATATTTAGATGTATTATTGAAATAAAATGAAAACCAATTATTTTTATCCTAGAGAATGTTATTCAAAAAATTTTTTACAGCCTAAGGAATCAATGGCCGATAATAACCGGTAACAAAAGAAAAGTGTAAGATCAATTCCATTGGAGTATCTTACAAATAAAAATGAGTCTCTTAAATAAGAGATTTAAGAGACTCTAAAATGAGTCTCTTATAGATGTGGATGATTTCTATTGGTTCATTTATTTTTAATAATTAAAATTTAATTAGAAAAATAAATTATATTAAACTATTAGTTTTTTGTGAATAAAAGACTCAAAATTAGAGACTCATGGATGGAGATAGTCTAAAGTTATTCACATCTAAAAGAATTGTCAACGTTCCTTTTTCTTTTCTATACAATTTTCCACAGTTAATTTTGTACTTCTGTTGTTAAAGCTGAGTTTTGTGATGGGGAAAAAAGAATTAAACCAGTAACAATATCACCTTCTTCTACTTGAGCTCTTCTTCATCCTCATCTTCACTACGAATCTTCTTCTCTGAAATGCCTTCTTTATTTACAGGCTCACTGTGGGTCTCTTCTTCTGATCTTGAGCTCTCTTCTTCGCTTTGTACAGTCTCTGTTCCATGACTCTCCAGAGGAGCCCCCACTTGGTCAGTTTGTGTAATGTTACTCGGATTCAGCATTGGTCTGTCAAAAAATTCGTGTCAACTTACTATGACAGAGAAAGATTTTAGGTGTTAAGAATATATCAGTTTTAGAAAACTCACCCTGTTGTCACTTGTTGGGATCTTGGAGATTTGTGAATACCCCATATAGGAACCAAATCTCTTGTTCTTACTTCAATTGTTAGAGTCTGGATTCCTTCAATCTCCATCTCCCCTCCTCCACTACCATCTTCATTTTGATTCAACACGAATTTTTGATACCTATACTGTTTTGTGCAGAATACAAAAGTATGAGAGATATTCAAACAGCAGATTTCCAGTTTTCAGATCATTCTCTCAAAGAAAGCTAAGTTTTAATACCTTTTCCCTTGCCCATGACGGTAGCTGAGAAGGCTGATGCATTTGCAATTCTGCTTCAGATATGTACAGCTGATGCCTATTCTCCACACGGAGCATTTTATTCTTAGTTACTTTCCAGGCTGGCTCAATACTCTCTTTTCTAACAACCTCAGGAAACACTTTACTTTTAGAATCAACTGTTGTTCCACGTCCATATATGTCACTGGGGTGATCTTGTGTCTCTCTTCTAGATTGGTTATCGGTCATAGACCACCTTTGTATTTCCACAGCCGTTACTTTTCCTTCAGTCTCTAAACTCAACTCAAAATTAAACCTTCTCATAGCTGCAGTCTCATGACCAATGCCGCCTCGCCGTAACTCATATTGTGTCATCAATCCGGAAGGATCAAAAACCAGAAGATTCGTCTTGGATCTCTTACGAGAAGCAGGACTATAGTATTTATAGTTCTTATTTTCATCGCAGTAACAGAGCTGATGTGATTGTACCCAGAAGAGAGCCTCCACCCATACCAGATGTTGCAGCTGCAACACTGCTCACGGCTTCAACCACCGCGTCCACCCCGCTACTGGTTCCCCTTCCTATCTTAGTAATTGTTGACAGAGTAATCGGAGAACTTCCATCTCCCGCAAAATTAATCTCAAACAGATGACTTGTCCCTTTTAAAGAGCTAACCACTATCAAATTGCTGTCATCGCTGAAACTGATATCTTGTATCACCTAAAATATCGCACAGAAATTGGTCAAAGGCATCATTGACAAAACAAAAACTTAATCAAAAGCATAAAAGTTTCAACATGTGTAGGAGAAGGACTGTGCTTACTGCATTAGTTAAACCGCGCCTAAGCCTGAACAGATGGGCAAAAGACGTTGTGTTCTCATCACTACTTTTTATTATAAAGACGTTAATATTGTGCCCATGAATTGAAGCAGTCACCAAAAGCATGCCGCTTGGATCAAAGCACAAAGCTGAAATCTCACTCTCGTGTGCCTTGAACTGCGCTATAACGCTTTTGCTCATGATATCTTTGACAATAACCTGCACACAGCATAACCATGTTTTAAGTACAAACCAATGGAAAATCAAGTTGAGAGCAAAATAACTTGAGAATGGTTTCGGGAATACCATTCCTACATCCGCATCTGGCACATTGTCATTACCAATGCCAATGCTTTTCAAACCCGGAATATATGGAATGGGCAGGACCTCTGAGCAGTACTTAGAAATTGACTTGTAGCCTTTGTCTCCAAGACTTACTATCCCGGAAGCAAGCTGCTTCCTGGATTCTCTTGCTAATTGTGCAAAGCTGGGTGATGATGACAGTGTAATAAGTTCTGAAGTCAAAGAACTTGAGTTTGCAATACGACTTCCGCTGTAAGCAATCCATCGTGGACCAACTGCAAGAGGGCCATATCCAATACCCAAGGAGCCATACGTGATGCCATTAGTGACAATAGTGTAATACGTTTCCAATGTTTCAGCACCAAAGCAACGTATCTGCAAATTTATGTTTTGATTACACATTCTTAGTTCCAGAACATACCAATCACGGAAACAAAAACAGCACACTATGAATATTCGAACCTGAGCTTTTTGTAGTACAGCAACAATCCGAGAACTGCACCTAACCGAATAGATGGCAGACTGAAATTTCAGTGAATGCACAAAAGACTGAGACTTTAACGAGTAGATATAGACATTTGACGAAACAACTACAGTGTCACTCGTGAAATTGTCAGGACTGCTCTGTTTGCTTGAGTTTTCTTCCCAAGAACTGTCACCACACACACCCACAAGAGGACGGCTCTCCAAAAACCTGTCATCTAAGGCAGTTGAGTTTATTGGGGTTCGGTAGCATCTGCAAAAAGGATGCTTTTCCATCATGTGCGGAAACTAAAATATGGACCTTCTCTATGTCTTCAACATCCCAAATTTGAAATCCAGATTGAAATGTTAGTAGAAGAACTCTTCGAGTATCGCCATCCTCTTTCTCTAGTTTATCAAATGCAGCCCATTGTACCTTTCCGTCAAAATAAACATATAAAGATTTCCAACTATTCATAGAGGTTCATCGATTGTTTCAATGAAACAGCCAGGTTTTAGGTTTGGAAATAAAGCAAAACAATACCTTATCATTAGAGTCAACGTCTCCGTAAACGGTGGAAGAAGCAGCCGATGCGGCGGAGCGAGCAACCTGTTACACATTATCATTGTAGTGGATTTGAGCCACTTGTAAGGCCAAGATGTTATAACTAATTGGGCAGAATAGCCTTAAAACTTAATGTGTAACAACTTAAAGAAAATATATACAGAAAATTTTAGAATGTCAACATCTTCTTCCTTCATCTTCTCACTGTGATTGTACACTGAACAGCAATTCCTTCGCCGGGAAGGAGTTACAGTCGGTAAGAGCAGCTGTTGTTTCTTGGAACATTAGCTCCTACACTATCCAATTACGACTCGGATTTTGTTGTAACAAAGGTATCAGATTCAATTCCTTTCTCGGAACTATGTCGGAGACGCGATTGCAGGACCAGGTCAAAGACTCAATGGCGAAGGAGTTAGAGACTCGATTCGCTGTTCGATTTCAAGATATTGAAGGTTCTTTGGCTTCATTTCCACTGTTCGATTCCAAGCAATTGAAGGTTCGATTCGCTGTTCGATTCCAAGCAGAGGGTATTTCCACTGACCCGAGCAAGATTAAAGCCGTCACTGACTGGCCAATTCCAACAAATTTGAAGCAGTTGAGAGGGTTCTTGGGGTTAGCAGGATATTACCGAAGGTTTGTTAAACATTTTGGTACCATAGCAAGACCACTAACAGCTCTAACAAAGAAGGATAAATTTCTCTGGAATGAGGAGGCTCAAGGAGCTTTTGACGCGTTGAAGATAGAACTCTGCCAATCCCGGTGTTAGCACTGCCCTTGTTTGACCAACAATTCATTATTGAAACAGATGCGTGTAGTACAGGCATTGGTGCAGTATTGATGCAGAATGGACATCCAGTGGCATACATTAGTCGTCATCTCAAAGGCAAGCAACTCACATTATCCATTTATGAGAAGGAATTGCTAGCTGTGGTCTTTGCAGTTCAAAAGTGGCGTCATTACCTCCTCAATAATCACTTCATTATCAAAACAGACCAGCGAAGCTTGAAATACTTACTGGAGCAGAGACTTAACACACCTATTCAACAACAATGGCTCCCTAAGTTGCTCGAGTTTAGTTATGAAATTCAGTACAGAGAAGGGAAACACAATGTCGCTGCTGATGCTCTTTCTCGTGTAGGGAATTCAGAGATTTTACACATGGCTTTAACTTTTGTTGACTGTGATCTATTGCAACGCATAAAAGCTGCTTATGTTCATGATGAAGGGTTGCAGCGTTTGATACAGGAACTGGAACTTAGACCACAGTCTCACCCGTTGTTCTCATGGGCTGATGGGGTATTACGCAGGAGGAGTAAAATTGTGGTTCCTAATGAATCAACTATTAAAACTCTAATACTTGAATGGTTGCATGGTTCAGCATTAGGGGGTCACTCAGGCCAAGACGTTACTCAACAACGTATTAAAGGCATTTTCTATTGGAAAGGAATGTCTAAAGTAATTCAAGCTTATGTTCGTAGCTGCGAGGTTTGTCAAAGATGTAAATCTGATAATGCTGCTTATCCTGGTCTCCTTCAACCCCTGCCTATTCCAGAGACATTGTGGACGGATATATCTATGGATTTCATAGAAGGTCTACCGCTGTCCTTTGGGAAATCCGTCATTTTTGTCATTGTTGACAGACTGAGCAAAGCAGCCCATTTTGTCGCGTTAGCACACCCTTATACTGCATTCACTGTGGCTCAAGCATTCTTAGACAACGTTTTCAAGCTTCACGGGTTACCTTCTTCGATTGTTAGTGATCGTGATGCAGTATTTTTGAGCGATTTTTGGAAGGAGTTGTTTTCATTGCAAGGTGTCTCTTTACAATATACTTCACCGTATCATCCACAGAGTGATGGCCATACCGAGGTAGTTAATCGCTGCTTGGAATCATATTTGCGTTGTATGAGCAGTGATAAACCTACAGAATGGAGTAAATGGTTGGCGCTTGCAGAATACTGGTACAACACCAACTTTCATACTTCCACAAGGATCACTCCTTATGAGGCTGTTTTTGGTCAACCACCTCCGGTCCATGTCCATTTACCTTATTTACCCGGGGAATCTCGGGTGGCGGTGGTGGCTAAAAGTTTGGAGGAACGAGAAAGCATGCTCCTCTTACTTAAGTTTCATCTCTGGCGTTCTTAACATCGAATGCAGCAGTTAGCCAACCAACATCGTACTGATAGAGAGTTGGAAGTCGGTGATTTCGTGTTCGTTAAGCTTCAGCCTTATCGTCAGCATTCGTTGGTGCTTAGGCAAATTCAGAAACTATCTCCTAAGTACTTTGGTCCATATAAAGTCCTGGAACGAATAGGGAAGGTTGCTTATCGTTTGGAGCTACCAAGCACATCTCTTATTCATTCTGTTTTTCACATCTCTCAGCTGAAGCTCCGTGTTGGTGCAGCAGTCGTTGCTACTACTCTGCCTCATCACCTCTCTGATGTGGTACTCAAGGAACCTGACCGAATCTTAGCTCGTTCAATGGTCAAGAGACAAGGTCGTGTTGCCACTAAAGTTTTGGTTAAATGGAAGCACAAACCTGAAGAAGAAGCTACGTGGGAGTTCTTTTATGATCTTCAACAACAATTTCCTGAATTTGTCGGTTAAAACTTGTGGTCAAGTTTTGATTAGTCAGGGAGATTTATTACACATTATCATTGTAGTGGATTTGAGCCACGTGTAAGGCCAAGATGTTATAACTAATTGGGCAGAATAGCCTTAAAACTGAATGTGTAACAACTTAAAGAAAATATATACAGAAAATTTTAGAATGTCAACGTCTTCTTCCTTCATCTTCTCACTGTGATTGTACACTGAACAGCAATTCCTTCGCCGGGAAGGAGTTACAGTCGGTAAGAGCAGCTGTTGTTTCTTGGAACATTAGCTCCTACACTATCCAATTACGACTAGGATTTTGTTGTAACACAACCGTGGAAGCACCAGAGGAAATCACTCTAAGGTAACTAGAAATAGCACGATACGAGCTCCGAGCTGATCGCGACACAACTCCGTCGGAAGTCGTCGAAGAACCGTCAGCGTTCTTCCTCATAATGCTGAAACTCTTCACTATTCAAATCTTTTGATCGTTAGCCTCAAAATCAAACAATTTTCCCGAGAAAACCTTCCGCGAGAGTTCTCCGAGAAAATCTGGAGGGAAAATTTGGTTTGCAATCTCCAATGAAAGTAGCGAAATTTTGAACAAATTCTTTAGAGGGAGTGATTCTCATTATCTAGAAGGATTACAAATAAAATTGGAATCTTGCAAAGACAAACAATATACACACAAATTCGTAATTTGCTTCTTCTAAGCGATCAAACTACAAATACTTAAGCTGAATCGCTAAAGAAAATGATAATTATATACCTAAAGTCGAATAAATGGAGCAACAAATTTATATTGCTGGAATTAGAAAGTATTTAGAAATTGGATTAGGCGTCTAAATCTGATTAATACGCAAGAAATGGGAAAGATATTAGGATAAGAGAAGAGCGAAGACCTAAGAAATGAAAGCACTTTCAAACTTCATAAGTCTTTAATTTTTCGTGTTTTTTTTTAATTTAAGAGAATCAAATATAATAATAATGGATTAAGTTCTCTTTTACATACCGTCTTCGTATTAACTACATAGAGATTGATAGACTTAGATCACTTCCATTAGGGTTCCTAAGAGAAGTTCTTATAGGAGTTTTTAGAACTAACAGATTTTAAATATATCAAAAAGATTAATTAAGTTTAGAATCGGTTCTTACAAGAGAGATTGAAGAAACGGTTTTTATTCTATGGAAAAGAATGGAAAAAGAGAAAGGAAGAAAGAGACAGACAGATGTTTGTAGAGATGATGGAGGCATTGAAGGTAATCGATTGATTTCGTTTTCTTCTCTATCTTCATCTGCATTCCTGATTTGATTTGATTTCGATTGATTTCGTTTTCTTCTCTCATCTCAAAACTCATCTCACTATGAGAAAAAACTAGTGAAAGCTATCAATCAATTTCAAAAAAAACTATGACAATGGCGGAGCTTGGACACACGCCTAATACTAGGCATCAAAGCGGTTTGTCTTCTCCTTAACCTTATTCTGACGTTGTTACTGGGGAATTGAGTTTAGTGTGATTACAATGCTATAGGATACGTGGTTGTGTTGGGGATGCCACACGTTAGGAAAAGCACGCTTTCGAACCAAATGATTGGTCATAAAACTTCGATTGTTACAGATAAACCTCAAACAACGAGACATCGGGTTCTTGGTATATGTTCTAGTCCAGAATATCAGGTTTGGATGTTTAATCATCATTATCTGCTAATTGCCTTTGATGTAGAAATTAATATGTCAACTGATACAAGGCTTGTGTTGCAGATGATACTCTTTGATACACCTGGTGTAATTGAGAAGAAAATGCACATGTTAGATACAATGATGATGAAGAATGTCAGAGATGCTGCCATCAATGCGGACTGCGTAGTTGTTCTGGTTGATTCTTGCAAAATGCCTGCTAATGTATGCTTCTCTGTTTCATTTATATCTCTTGACTTGTAAGTGTAGTCCCGTTTCCTAATTTTGGTGCTATCTGCTTTAGATAGATGAAGTTTTGAAAGAGGGTTTAGGAAACCTCGAGAAAAGGCCACCAATATTGCTTGTTATGAATAAGAAAGATTTGATCAAACCTTGTGAAATTGCCAAGAAATTGGAGGTGAGTTTAGTGTTGTAGCTATCCTTGAACCTTGGTAATGATGTCCTGTAAATGCCCACCATTCTAGAATGAACTTGCAGTGGTGGAAGATGCTTCACTATAAAATTGAGATCAAGATTGAGAGTCATGGTATTGGTATGTTCTTTGCTTAATAGATGTTGCAACTCCTTGCACTGGTATGAAAAATTTACAGATGTTAATGAAGTTATACCTGTAAGTGCTAAGTATGGGCATGGAATAGAGGATATTAAAGAGTGGATATTATCCAAACTTCCCTTCGGTCCACCTTATTATCCAAAGGTACATATATGAAAAAGTCTCTGCTTCACTGTTAAATTAATTCGCTTCACTAGTGTCTTACATGTATCTTTGATTTACAGGATATTGTGAGCGAGCACCCAAAGTGATTCTTTGTTGCTGAGATTGTTAGAGAAAATATTTATGGAGTACCGAAATGAAGTTCCTTATGCATGTTAGAGTTCGAAGCTTAGATTGGGTAACGATGGTTGCTGTTGAGTCGTGAAGACAGAGCCGTGAAGGATTATCACTGCGCTTAAGCAAGAGTCCGCCAATCCGTGTTGAATTCAGAGCGGGGCTTTACTAAAAACGTTAACTCTGTATTCTTTAAGCCCTGAATCACGCAGAGTTCAAGGTGAGTTTGTCAGAGAAGAAGAAGACTCTCAGAGAGCTTCAAAACCAGAAGAATTGGTTTCTTGAAGAAGAAAGAAATCAGCCATTGAAGCTTCGAGAGCTCTTCTTTCCTTTTATAACCAAAGATACTTTATCTCTTGGTTTAGTAAACCAGTTGGGACAATGTCGGTTTAGTTTTAATTTTATTTATCAAATTAAACCGTTGGTTTAATGTTTTGGTTAACATAACTCCAACATTCCCCCTCTTGTTAACTAAAATAGAGGCTGGTTTTTGTTAATATCTCTAGAGATTTGAATTAACAAACTTTCCTGATACAAACTCGCAAATAACATTCATTCCCATTCATGAAACTCAGCTTAAGATTTTTACCTGAACACAAAAGAATACATCTTGTTTTATCCGAATGCACTTTCATTCTTACTCATGTCTTGCTTTTGTTTCTCCAGTGTATGGTCCTTTCCCGACTTCAATTGCTCCCTTTGTTTGACCTTTTGAACCATGTTGATGTACTTGTGAATCATACATGGTAAGGAGCCCGGGGTAATCTAATGTCTAGGTCTATACACTCCCATGTCTTTGGCAGTTTCATGAACTGTTTTTCCACTCAATGGTTTTGTCAATGGGTCAGCAATGTTTTTCCTAGACCTGACATATTCAAGTGATAGAACACCGGTTTCAATCAACCCTCTTATCACTTTATGTCTCATCCTTATATGCCTTTTCTTCCCATTATAGTGCTTGTTTAGAGCCACAGCAATTGCTGCTTGAGAGTCACACTTTAGAGATATAGAAGTGTGGTTCTTGTCATGCATCAGTAAGTCAGCAAGAATACATCTTAGCCACTCTGCTTCTTGTCCAGCCAATTCCAACGCAATCAGTTCTGATTCCATTGTTGACCTAGCAGTGCATGTCTGTTTGTTTGATTTCCATGAGACTGCACCACCTCCAAGAGTGAACACGAATCCACTGGTGGAGTTGATCTCATCATTGTCTGTGATCCAATTGGCATCACAGAATCCTTCAAGTGTACACACCGCATTGTTGTAGTTCAATGACCAATCCCTTGTTGCTTTTAGATATCCCATCAGTCTGCTCAAAGCATTCCAATGATCTGAGCTTGGATTTTGTGTATACCTACATAGTCTGCTGACTGAATATGCAATGTCTGGCCTTGTGCAATTCATAAGGAACATTACACTTCCCAGCACCTTGGCATAATCTCCTTGTCTCACACTTTCACCTCTGTTCTTGTGTAGGTGAAGTGAGGAGTCATATGGTGATTTGTATGTTGGTCCTTCCCAGAAATCAAACTTCTTTAGGATCCTTTCGATATAGTGAGACTGCGACAGGGAAAAACCAAGGTTAGTTTTTGAAACTTTGATCCCAAGAATAACATCTACCTCTCCTAGATCTTTCATGATGAACTTGGATTCAAGAAACAACTTAGTATCTTTTACTAGTTCTAAGGATGTTCCCAGGATTAGCATGTCGTCTACATACAAGCAAATAATTATAAAAACATCCCTAGAACCTTTGCTGAAGATGCAAGTGTCACCCGAGTTCAACATAAAGCCATTTTCAGTTAAAGTAGAACTAAACTTCTCAAACCATTGTTTAGGGGCTTGTTTAAGGCCATAGAGAGATTTTCTTAGTCTACATACTTTGTTTTCCTGGCCATCTATCTCAAATCCCTCAGGTTGTGTCATGTAAATTTCTTCTACTAAGTCACCATTTAAGAATGCGGTTTTCACATCCATTTGATGTACTATCAACTTAAACAGACTAGCTAGACTTAGAAGCAACCTAATAGAGGCTATTTTGGTGACAGGAGCATATGTATCAAAGAAATCAACTCCCTGTTTTTGCGTAAATCCTTTAGCCACTAATCTTGCTTTGAACTTGTCTATGCTTCCATCTGCTTTGAGTTTCTTTTTCAAAACCCATTTGCATCTGATTGGCTTGAATCCTTTAGGTAGTTCTACAATTTCCCATGTATGGTTAGCCATGATTGAGTCGAATTCATTGTTTATTGCTTCCTTCCAAAATGTTGCATCAACACTTTTCATAGCTTCTGTGAAGGTTTCTGGATCTTCACTAAGCAGGAAGATGTGCACGAATTCTTCTGACAATTCTTCATACTCTGTCAAGAAGCTGGTGATGAAGTCAGGTCCAAAGTTTGTGATTGTTCTTGCCCTTTTGCTTTTCCTTACTTCACTGATTTCTCCTTCAGAATCTGTTCTGATTCCTTTTGCTATTGTACCTGAGCTCATAGATTCTTCTTTAAATGGGAAAATGTTTTCGAAAAACTCCACATCTCTAGATTCTATAACGTTTCCTAGATGTTTAGAGACAGATTCAAAGGATATACACCTGAATGCTGCACTTTCTGCAGCATAACCAATGAAGATAGAGTTTACCGTTTTTGAACCAATGTTTGTTCTCTTGAAGTCGGGTAATCCCACCTTTGATAAGCACCCCCAAACTTTCATGTAGCTCAGATTTGGTGAGTAACCCTTCCATAGTTTGTAGGGAGTGACTTCAAGCCTTTTGTGAGGGACTTTGTTAAGTATATAACATGCAGTAAGAACTGCTTCTCCCCACATGAAATCTGGAAGTCCTGAGCTTAGGAGCATTGCATTCATCATGTTTTTAAGAGTCCTATTCTTTTTTTCTGCTATACCATTCTGTTGTGGAATATATGGTGCAGTTTTTTCATGTATTATTCCTTCTTCTATGCATAAAGACTTCATAGATTCATTGATATATTCTCCACATCTATCAGTTCTAAGCATTTTAATTTTTCTACCTAGTTGATTCTCTACTTCCGCTTTGTATCTTTTAAATATATCAAAGACTTCATCCTTAGAACTCAATAGATATACTTTGGTGAACCTGGAAAAGTCGTCTACAAAAGTGATATAATACCTTTTACCCCCTCTGCTTGGTGTGTTCCTGAAGTCTGCAAGGTCTGAATGAACCAAGTCTAGAAGTGATGAGCTTCTTGCTATGGGATACATGTATGGTTTTCGGCTACTCTTAGCTTCAACACACACCTCGCATTTAGACAATCCAGAGTTCAAGTTGTCAGTGATTAGATCAGTTTGTTTTAACCTTTGAATAGATCTCTCATTCAGATGTCCTAATCTACCATGCCATGTATTGTAATCACACACCAAGTAAGAGCAATTTTCAACTTTATTTCCACAGTCAGTTTCGATTACAAACAAGTTCCCTTTACAGAATGCTTTACCAACATAGTTTCCATTTTTAGAGAGCACTAATCTACCTGCTTCTATTACTTGTTTAATTCCACTAGTCATAAGTAAGGCGCTTGAAATCAGATTTCTACGCATAGAAGGAACATAGAGTGTTTTTGAAAGGGTTAGAATTCTCCCTAAAGATAGCTTGATGTCCACATCTCCAATTCCTGACACCTTCAGTACACTCGAGTCTCCAAGAAACACATTGTTGTTTACAGCTTCATTTAAGTTCTTGAAGAGTGATTTTTGAAAGCAGATGTGTCTTGTGGAGCCGGAGTCAATCACCCATTCTACTCCTTCTGAAGTGGAGTATATTTCAGTGACCATTGCCACTAAGTCTTCAAGAATCACGTCTTCAGTTAGATGAGAAGTGGCTACATCTTTAATTCTTGCAGGACAATCTTGTTTCTTGTGTCCTATTTGATTGCAGATCCAGCATTTGACTTTCTTCTTGAAGTCAACAGTTTGTTTTGCGGAAGTTGTGTTCTGCCTCTTGCCGTGTTTATTCCTTTCTCTGCTTCCTTCTACAAGATTAGCATCATGTTTAAAGGATCTGATCACAGATTCCTTACATGAGTAGCGACGATTGGCGTCTTCTATCATGCTGTCTGAGATTAAGTCGTCTAGATTCATTCTTTTCTTGTCATGTTTCAGCTTGGATCGGTAGTTGCTCCAGGAAGATGGAAGTTTATCTATCAACACCAAAGCTGCGAGATGATCGTCAATTGCCATACCTTCGGCTTGAATCCGAGAGATTGTGGACTCGTAGTCATGAAGCTGTTCGAGAATAGGTTGATCTTCTCGTATCATGAAGGAGGTCCACTGTGAAGTGACGTACTGTTTCTTGCCTTCGTCTTCTCCACCATATCTCTTTTTCAAATTTTGCCAAATTTCTTTTGCCGAATCGTAATTTACATAGATGTGGAACAGTTTTCGGAGAGGTTTCGAATTATGTGTCCTCTGCAAGTGCGATTGTGATCTTCAAATGTGCCTTCTTTTCTATGTCTTTTATTCGGTGATTCTTCCTGTTTTTCAGTTGAAGCCATCATTGATGAATTCGTGTCTTCAGTCAGTACATAATCAATTCCAATTTCTTGGAAGAAGAAGAGAAGTTCTTCAGCCCATCGCCGGTAATTTCCTCCATTAAGAGGTTGTAATTTCGACAAGTCCGGCACAACGGAGTTTCTCGGCATCATCAAATTTCAAGAAAAAGGATGAGGAGGATGCAATCGAACTCAAAAGAAGTCTTGCTTAAGATTGTTAGAGTTCGAAGCTTAGATTGGGTAACGATGGTTGTTGTTGAGTCGTGAAGACAGAGCCGTGAAGGATTATCACTGCGCTTAAGCAAGAGTCCGCCAATCCGTGTTGAATTCAGAGCGGGGCTTTACTAAAAACGTTAACTCTGTGTTCTTGAAGCCCTGAATCACGCAGAGTTCAAGGTGAGTTTGTCAGAGAAGAAGAAGACTCTCAGAGAGCTTCAAAACCAGAAGAATTGGTTTCTGGAAGAAGAAAGAAATCGGCCATTGAAGCTTTGAGAGCTCTTCTTTCCTTTTATAACCAAAGATACTTTATCTCTTAGTTTAGTAAACCAGTTGGGACAATGTCGGTTTAGTTTTAATTTTATTTATCAAATTAAACCGTTGGTTTAATGTTTTGGTTAACATAACTCCAACAATGCATGTCAAGTAAAATGACACGTTTGGTTTCTTTTATCTTGAGTTATGTAAAATGTTGTGGCCTTAATTATAAATCATATCATGATTTTATGAATATCACAGGTGAACGTGTTGAGCTACAAAACTAGACCAGCTGCAAAAAAATTTATTCAAGTGGAAATAGTAGTGGATAAAAATTCTCAAAAGATCATCCTTATAGGAAAAGTAAGTGTATACAACCCCTTAACACATCCAAACGGGTAAATTCTGATATGCATCCTTGATATAAAATTGGATAGGTAGATATTTTGGGCATTCAAAAAGTGCATTGTCAATGAAAGACTGAAATTGCAATCTGGGTTGATTAGCTGTTCTACTAAAATATTGTCTTAAAGTAGTAAGGTCTCAACTTAAGATAAGTTAAGTATTGGCTAATTTGACTGAATGGATTTCAACGTAATGGTGTGGGAAGGGAAGGCTCTGAAGACACTAGCAACGGCTGCTCGGTTAGACATTGAAGATTTCCTTCAGAAGAAAGTCTTCCTCGAGGTGCTTATGCAACTTGCATAGAATAAGATCTGATTGCATCAAATAGCTTTCAAGTAATAGTAAGTTACGAATATGAGTGAATAATGTTGAATGAAGGTGGAAGTGAAAGTGAAAGAGAACTAGAGACAAGACGAGGGACTTCTCAAGTACTACAACTATGGAGGACAAATTCGAGCTATGTCGTTATGTCATATATGATTGCATTGCCACAGATGAACCAGTTTTGTCTAGTCACATTCATTGTTTATCTTTATTCAAGTCTTATTATTTTGTCTTGTGTAGATTCTCAAGTAGTGAAACTTTTTGTGTTTCATTTTGGTTTCTCAGAGTTACATTTAAAGAAAAAAATTTTAAGAACTCTATGTTGGGTTCTACCATTGGAAACCCACAAAAATTAAAACCTATAAATAAACTCTTAACTCATTATTTATATTGAAAAAAATGTTAAGAACCCCATTTGGGTTCTAATGGATGGAGATGGTCTTACCTTCCACATCTATTTCCCTATTTTATTCCATTAATCTTTATATATAATAAAAATGGTAGATTTAGATTTTTTAATATTTTTATAATAATAATAAAAAATTTTAATACTCTCATTTTTTTAATTATTTAATTTGTCCGTTTATTTTAATAAATCTTATTTTTGACTAATTAGTTTGTTTTAATTTTAAATAATTCTATTGATTCATTAGTTTTAACAAAAACATTGAATAGATTTGTTAGTTTTAATTATATTTTTTTTTGGTAAGAACAATTTAATCAATTAGTTTGCTTTAATTATAATAAATAAAAAATTTAAAATTTAATATTATTAGTGTGTTAGTTTTAACTTCAATAGATTTTATTGGTCAATACAATAGATTACAATAAAAAATATTGTATCGAGAAATTTCTAATCCTGAAACTTTATATTTAAAGAAAACCAAACAAAATATATTTCCGAATTTTAATAGGAAAAATATTGAACATAATCTATTTAAGAATCATCACTCATATTACAACACCAACAAATTTTAACAAATTTTAGCTTTTATATATTTCAATGATTTTTTTTCTCTCTATTCTTTTTCTTTTTTTAATCATGTCCTTTTCTCAAAATTTTTTTGTTGAAATCATGCAAAAAAGTCTTGAGGATTAAAGGTGAGTTTAAAACTCTATAAGATATACACTAAAGATCATAGTCAAACCATTGATATTGTTCTTTGTAAGGTATGTTACTAATAGTTTATATATTTGAATATTTTTATAATGACTAATAATATTTTCTAATTAATTGATATAGTTTTTAGCGTGATAAAATTCACTATAATGCGAAGAAGGAACTGACTTCTTAATTCGGGAAACTTTTTCAACAAGTATGTACTAAGATCATTATAAACCTATAAGTTTGTCTTGCAATATTTTACTGTATTTCTACTCATAAATTCAAAGCTAGTACACAATCTTGGTTAAGTCAACTGATCATCCACAAAATTTAATTTTGGGATTAAAATTTATTGATTACCATGAATTACTTGATGAATGTCTTATATATATATATATATCTTATAGGTAAATAGATTTTAATTTTTTATATATATATTTCTTGATTATAATAATTCTTAATAAATTTATTATTTATTATATAGATATTATCATACAATTGATTCATGTTAGCAACACCGAAATTTCTTAAATACTAAGTCAGTTTTTAGTTTTATTTTATTATTTCAAACATTAAACTATTTATAATTATTATTTATATTTTTGAAAATATATTATTAAATATACACAATTTATTTTTTATATCATCGAGATTTTAAAATCACTTGTGTGTTGTGAGGAAAATATGTTGAAATAGTTGAAGACAAAACCAATAATAGATTTTCTCTCCAAATCATAATTGTTTTGCACTTTTCAAGATAAAATTATTTAGAGATACATATATCTTGATACTTGAAAATTTGAATTAATTTATTCTTTATTAATTTATTATTTATTAATAGATTTTTTTTCTAATATTTTTAATTTTTTCAGATATCATAACTCTTTCTAATGGCTATGAATGTACTCAAATATGGTTTGATAATAAAAGAAATTTCGCGAGATTTTGGATTCTAAGGACATCTACTTCATTTTTTTATATTCCAATTTTTTTTTATTATGATATATATTTCTTTTCTTTAAATATAAAAGAGTATTATCCCAACCTAAAAAAATATTCCAAGTTTTTTTTTGATATTTCAGTTTTCTAATTTTTAGACTTTTGTTTTCGTCACAAAGATTTTGTTTATATTATTTAAAGTCATATATATTTATCTGTATTGTATAAAATTTTTTTTATTATTATATCAAAAGAGCCAAAAAATTAAATTAGAGAAATAACTAATTTTATCTTATATTTTTGTATAGAAATTTTTTTTTTGTATAACACAATTAAGAAAATATAGACACATTTCTAACAACATAATTATAACTTTAAGTTATAAAATAATATGCAACTACTAGTTATTAATAAACAAATACATATATACGAGAAAAAAAGAAAAAAACAAACACTAACATATATATATATATATATATATATACACTTATTACTAATTTACATATATAGAAAGTAGAACCTAATATTCGATTTCTGATATAATATATATTTATATATATATAACATAATTTTGTCTCGTGCAAGAAACGAGGTATATTCCGTAGTAACAAAACTTGTGAATGACTGGTTTTGTTGGTTATACCAATAATTAAACCAAACTAACCTAATTAGCATATTGATACTCGATTGATTTTGATTGTCGTTTTAATAGAGAGTGTTTTATTTTTTTAATTTTTTTCCATTAGCAACTTTTAAGTACTTCCTTAATTATTGTATTTGCCTTCAATTATCGGTTCAAACAAACCGATTCGAACCGTTTTTATGTTATTTTGACATTAAAAACCAATAAAATAGACCAGATTCTCATTTAGTACGACGTGCGTAAGTTTTTGTTTTCTTTCCGTGACGTGCGCTACTCTTATGAAGAATTTCATTAGTTTTATTTTTCTAAAGCTTGATAATTAAATAAGTTAATTTAGTCGAACTCCGTTTTGTTTAACTAATTCAGTTAAACCGGATTAACTCAGAAACAAACCCAAAAGACTGACAAGATAGCGAGCTTTATCCATTTTTAAATGTTGAGTTATAGTGTAGGCCCATGTTAGGCCCATTAAGTAGCTTTCTCGCTCTGTAAGAGTTATATCGAGCCGAGAATATAGTTGCCGGCAAACTTGTACAAAAGAGAAGTGTGATACAAAAGGTTAAGAGTAGCTACGAACACTCTTTATTCAAAGGAGTAGGGCAAGTTACATTACACGACAAGGTGTAATATTGCCACTAAGAGTCTTAAATGTAGAAAACGTTTACCTAAGTACGATACAAACACGAACACGTCACAAGAGTGATCATACATTTTATTGTCATTAACATAACCACCATGTGAACGTGCGTGCTTTTATAGACTGGTCCTTCTCATGATATTAGAAAGGAGATAGCTTGAACTGGCAGGATCCAACTGCAGGGATTTTGCAAATGTTAGGCAAATTCTGAGCAGTCTGGAAAATGTGTTGCACTTGTTGTGGTCCATGCATTCCCTGGATCCTAACTTGACGAGCAGCTCTTTTCAGTGTAGGACACACACACATTTTGTCTACTTGTCTCAGCTCATTACAACACCTTTGAAGAGCTGGTTTATGTTGAGGCATTGGGTTCTCATCGTCTTCAATATCAGCATCAAGAGTGAGCTCAAAGTCATCAGCTTCATATCCGATTCTTCCTCGTTGAGCTCTCTTGTGGATCCAACGTTTGCAAGCTCTTAGTTTCTGTTGCTGCATAAACTCTCGTGGGTTGCTGACTTCATCTTCTTCGTCGAATTCCACTACTGTGCGGTAGATGTGAAGTGAAAGTGAAGGGCTATTTATGGAAGAGGAAAGAGTTTGCATGACATTTACGTGTAATAATCATGAGGTTGTGTGTGAGCACAAGACGCATGAGTTTTGTTTGGATCAGGTGTTTGATGCTCAAAAGCTTAGAACCAACACTTGTTTTGTTGTGGAGTTTGTGTTTTCGCGTTGTAAATTTCAAACAAGGAATTTTGGTAGCACAATTGTTATTACGATGCTATGTTGTTTGCGTTTCTTTAGTTTTGACGATGATAAAAGAATCTAATGGGCTTTGGCCCATTATAACAATTTGAACCCAAATCAATCTCTCTATCTCTCTCTCTGCGCTTTTGCATCTCAAACGATTTTCTCTTTGTTCCTGGAGCTCTCTCTCTTCTGCCAGCGCTAGAAACTTTAGCTTTTGCTTCTTATTTGGTAAAGATTACAAATTTCTCACTCCATACTATGTGCTTCTTAAATAGTGAATCAATCTCTATCCAAGCGACCGTCTCTGTAATATCACGAATTGCGATTGTTTAATTCACTGTCTTGATTTTGTGGTTTAATTGAGTAGATTTCGCAAGTGACCATTGTGGTGGAATCGATTTACTGTTTTCTATGAAGCGATTGAGTGGTGATTGTTTCGGTTGAACAGAGTCAAGTGCAGTTTCTTTTTATAGTTTTTGATCAATTTGGATTTTGATAATGACTTAATTATTCTTAACGGTTGATTGTTCAATTCTGTTTAAGATTCTGCTACTAGATCTACATTATTTTTTGGTCCTGCGTTTCCTATTTTGGTTCCACGGCAAAGTGAATGTTTTTGGCATCTCTCATTTCTATAGCATATGTCTCTTATTAATCAAGCAGAATCCTTGTACTATTGCTTAGTTTTCTTTATTCCGATCTGTGATTCAATGTGGGTTATTCGATAGTTTTGGGTACATCATTAGACCATTTTGGTTTGGTTGTTCGATATAAGGTAGAGAGATCGGTTGGGAATTATGTTTAAGATCCTGCCTGTTTGTAACTTATTCCGACAGAGCAGATCTAACGTTTTTCTTTTCTGTAATGATTCAATATCGTGATTTGATTTGGTCAATTGATGTTTTCTCGCTATACTGTTTCAGGATGTAATCAACTAGATCAGCTTTATTAACCTGTTGAGATCTCGATTTTGTATAAACATCTTTTCTTCTATGAAATTTACTTTGATGATCGTCTGAATTTTGTGATAGCATAATATATCCATTATATATGATTGATATGTTTGTGTCTCTTTTTTGAAGATGATTAAATCTGTGAGATGATCTCCAAAATGGGCTTGTGGATTTTCTTATTTCTATAGCTTATCTGCCTGAGTAATCAAGTAGGAATCTTTGTAGTCTTCTGATCAAGTTCATTTTTTTGGTTTGTGTATGGATCTACTGTACGAAATCTTTTGTAGTCGTGGAGAGAATAGTCATTCATTTCGGAAAATTCGGAGATGCCTCCTGTTGGTCCACGTTCTGGTGATGCCATCTTCTCCAGCATTGATCGCGTGGTAAGTTTAGCTTCTACTTGTTCTCTTTTTCTCTTGATTTTCTGTTTATCTCCAATTTATAGAATTTGATATTGATATGCGTTATTGCAACTTTCTTATCGATTTCATATGAGAACCTCTTTCTTTCTATGATTTATTGATGTTGGATGTGTTGTTGTAGTTTGTAAGGATTTGAGAAGTAAACCTGGAAGCCAATTCCGAATCTTTGATTAAATTTGTTATTGAGACACTGTTTGATCTCTTTTAGAATCTGATAAATTTGTAGAATGCGGAGTTGTTCACGTTGACTTATGGTGCAATTGTGCGTCAATTGCTTACTGACCTGGAAGAAGTCGAGGAAGTCAATAAACAGCTTGATCAGATGTATTATTCTCCAACTCTTTATGTAGCTCTCTTCCATGGCATTTCGATTTGATAACTGTCTATCATTTTGGTTTTGTATTCCTTGAAAGTTTGTCTTTTTTCATTGTTTTTTGAAAGTTTTTTCTGCATGTCTCTTGTTCAATTTCTTTTTTCTTTTAAAATTTATGCATGGAGGGGACAAATCAAGCATTCGACTTTCAGAACATACTGCTAAGTGTTCGATTAGTTAAAATAGTGAGCCTCTTTATCACTAGCTTATTGTTTATTGTGCAGGGGATACAACATTGGAATCCGACTTATCGATGAGTTTCTTGCCAAATCTGGTATTTCCAGATGCGTTGATTTTAAGGAAACTGCTGAAATGATTGCTAAGGTTTGTTATTTTCATTTCTTATGTGTTTAGTACCATGATTTTCACAGGTTTCAAGTGTCATGAACATTATTATACAACGAGAAATTACGCCCCTTGTTATGTGAATGTTCGTTCTACTTGGCACTATGAATAAACCTTATTGTATCAAATTAGATCAAAGTTTCTTCCGGCTAAATAAAACATATGAAATCAAGTAGATATCTCTGTTGTTTCTATCACATGAGAAACAGTTAGAGACTTGAGATATTATCACAGGTAGGTTTCAAGATGTTCTTAGGGGTCTCTGCCTCGGTGACAAGCTGGGATGCAGATGGGACTTGCTGCAGTATAATCTTGGAGGACAATCCACTAGTTGATTTCGTGGAGCTTCCTGATACTTGCCAAGGTCTCTACTACTGTAATGTCTTAAGTGGAGTCATTAGAGGAGCTTTGGAAATGGTCCGTCTCCTTTTTTTTCCTCTTCTTTAGTTACAGTAGTTTGCTCTTTCAAACTTCTCATACAAAGAGATTCCTAGCAAGTGAAGAAAAGAAAAACAAAAAAACAGACTTCTCTTAGTATTACTGTCAAATGCAGAATTTGTTTGGGCTCAGTGTACATTTTTTTGTGTGAACCATTCTCAGGTGTCAATGAAGACAGAAGTGAGATGGACGCGTGATGTTCTTCGAGGGGATGATGCTTATGAGTTGCAGGTGAAGCTATTGAAGCAAGTAGCTGAAGAGTATCCTTACAAGGATGATGAATGAGTGTCGCTCGCTTGTTTTCCCTCTGCCACAAAAGAGGAACTAATTACTCTGTGTAGTGATATCTTTCTCCCTCTCTTTTTCTGTCTCTGCTTTCTTATTAGCTTTATCCTTCTGTTTTTTTTTGTTCTTTTTGCGGTCTATGAAACTAAAAAACTGCTTGATGTGTGGTACAAACCGTTTTATTCAATTTTTTTTTATGTCAGAGGAGTTTATAGTTGCCGTATAATTCAGATACAAACCCTCGAAGTGAGACGTTTTATAGATGTAATAGCTATCGAGAACCTATCTGTATTGATTATAAAGCGGTGGCTTTTGTTTACGGATAAGCCTTGAACCGACCACGCATCCCTTCATGAGTCACGTGGCTCTTAATTTCTTAATTAGGAGTTGAGATCATCTCTTCTCTGGCACTTTTCTTGTTATGACATTTGGTTGATGACAAGTAGAATGAATTTTGGCCATTGCGAGATAACATTTGTTTGCTTTGTTTAACGATGATTTTGGAAGCTTTGGTGGGTTCATTTATATGTTATCAAAGAGATTATTGAGGATTAATGTATTGATGTGTATAATGTACTCATAACAGTTAGTCCGTAGGTGTAGTAATGATAAATCTTATTGACATTTGTATGTGCGATTTAAATCTCATAGTCTACTTAATTTCCTTTCTAAATTCTGTATATTTTAGTCTTGGGGAAGAAAGAAGCGAACAATAAAATAGAGAAAATAAATAATATGGTGTTGAGTTGTCATTATGTGATTGGTACAGGTAAATCTGACGTGTACATTCTTTGTTATTAAAAATGATATCTCTGTCTTTTATTTTTTCTCATCGTCGAGAACACAAGTCGCAGACTTTATCCGAATTTAGGGTTTTCGTGTTGCTTTTAACTCGAATTATCAGATCCTCGAAAACCCACTTTATCAATCAGGTAAAAATTTCCCTTTGCCTCTTCGTCTTTGTTTTTAAAGTTTCTCTTCGCTTACGGATTGTCACTTGCTTCCTTTCTTCTTTTACCGATTTGTGATTCGATTTGAGTTCGTCGACAATTTGGGGTAAATTATTACATCAATTTGATATGGATGTTCGATTAAATTTGAGAGATCGATTGGAAATGATGTTTTAGATCCTTCCTGTTTGTAACCTATTCCGACTAAGAAGATCTTGCGTTTTACTGTTCTGAAAGAATTCAACACCTTGATTTGGTCAGTTGATGTTTTCTTGTTATACTGTTTACTTTCAGGATGTATTTTACTAGATCAGCTATATTAACCTTTTGAGATCTCAACTCTATGTAAACATTTCTTTTTGTTATGGAATATCTACTTTGATGATCATCTGAATTTTGTAATAGCATATAGTTTTATCCGTTATTATCAAAATCTTTCTCTCTTTTCGAAGATGATTCAAACTGTGAAATAATATCTGAGATGGGTTTGTAGTTTTTCTTCTTAGTTCTTACTTAAGTATGTGTCTCTCTCTGCTTGAGGAACTATCTCCTGGCGAACTTAACTATGTTCATGACCGAATCATACGTTTTTTCCCTCATGAAGCTACTGAATTCTTACGTGAGGTTATCCTTTTTGTACAGATCTCAGCTTTCCGGAAAAGTCTACCCTCAAATCAACTAAGTTTCATGTCTGAACTTGACTCCCAGGTTCCTACTGCCTTCGGTAAGTTTCTACTATACCGAAACTTGAGATTACAAGATTACTTATACAAAATGACTTCAGATCTCGATTACAGATTGTATCTAGTACGCTTATTTTTGCTTGAAAGATCTTTATTTGATTATGATGCATGTGTGGTGGATAATCTCACATGGGAATCTAATGGTTATCTTTCTGGATTTGTGATTGCTTGTTTCAGATCCGTTTGCTGATGCGAATGTTGAGGACTCAGGTGCTGGAACAAAGGAATACGTTCACATCCGTGTCCAGCAGCGAAATGGTAGGAAAAGTTTGACAACAGTCCAGGGCCTGAAGAAAGAGTACAGCTATACCAAGATACTTAAAGATCTCAAAAAGGAATTTTGCTGCAACGGCACTGTGGTTCAGGATTCAGAACTTGGACAGGTAGGTTGAATAAACAAAACTTTTGTTGATCTGTGTGGAAAAGTTGATGGATATTTCGTGTTAGTATTTGATCTTTAAGTTGATCTGATTGAATAAGGGTAGATAAGTATCATAGTTTTTCAGCTTTGTAAAGCCAGTGAATGCTTTGGGCCTCATATTTTACACAGATGATCAGTTTTTTGTTTGCTTATGGTTATGTGTTGATTTGTAGGTTATACAGCTTCAAGGTGACCAACGTAAGAACGTCTCCACATTCCTTGTTCAGGTAAATATCTATTACTGTATACTGCTAAAACATACAAAACGCCTACTGTAACATGATTGTCTAATGTCACTGTTTATCCATTGTTACAGGCGGGTTTGGTGAAGAAAGATAACATCAAGATCCATGGTTTCTAAGCTCTCAAGTGGATCATATCATTAATAAAACCATATCATTCTCTCCTTTTCATCTCTTGTCGCAAATTTCCTCTGATTTAAATCGACTTCTTTGTACTGTTAATTCTGTTTGGTACTGGATGTTAATGGCTTATCTTCATACTTGTTCATCCTCAATTTATGTATTACTACTCTCTTTCACCTCATGCTTGTCTAATATCAGAATGTTAAGATAACTCTTCTAAGTTGCTATTTCTTACATTGTTTCATAATAAACCGAACTCATACGGTTGATTCTTTCCAACTATATAATAGAAAATTTTCTTTCGGACCACAAAATCAACTATCGAAAAGGTTGATGTCTCTTCGCACTAAATTCATAAACACAAAAGAAAATTACTAATGAACTGTCTTATTCACCGGTAAAATACAAATCCATCTCTATCGTACAAAGATATTTTACCTTCCTGCGATTCGTGTCACCACACACTAACTGCAAATGGCTACGGATGTTTCCAAGACAAAAGCTTCGAGATATTTTTATTACCATCCACTTAATTTGAGCAAAATACAAATAATAATATAGTATTTGGTTCTTAAACACCACAATAGTTATCAATCAGTAAGTGATACTTTTGATCTAATTTAATATTAGGTGATGAATTTAAGTTTTTTTCGGTTCTAATAAGAATAATTTGGTTATAGTAATTATTTTATTGGTTTAATTATTGTTGACAAAAAAATTATAATAATTAGGAACAATCCATTTTTGCTAAGAATTTTAATTTAATAGATTCTATCAAATTTTAATTTATTGCTACAAACGGCGGTTAATTCTTTCTAATTATTTATAAAAAGTGATTTGTTAGATTAAAGTGAAAGTAAAAATTAATTATTTAAAAATTGAACAAATGTTTGAAAATTAGTATAATAGTTTTTTTAATTTTATAAATATCATTTTGCCATTTTCTAATGAATAAACAAAAAATATATTTACGAAAATGCTATTAATGAAATTTGTCACGTAAGCGATTAGCTCTTATAATCTAACGGAGTGCAACGTAGTAGAGTTAACCAAACGTTAGTAGAGTTAAAGTGTGTTTAGTAGAGTTGACATGAATTTAAAGTCGTGTATAGTAGAGTTAGAATTTATGCGTAGTAGAGTTGATTTTCATGCTTTAATCAACTCTATTAAACTAAAAGAGTGCAACAGAGTAGAGTTAATCAAACGTTAGTAGAGTTAAAGTGTGTTTAGTAGAGTTGACATGAATTAAAAGTCGTGTATAGTAGAATTAGAATTTATGTGCAGTAGAGTTGATTTTCGCGCTTTAATCAACTCTACTAAACTAATGGATGCAACAGAGTAGACCTTAAGTGCGTGTAGTAGAGTTGAATTGTGCAAAAAAATCGTGCATGATAGAGTTAAAGTTTAACTCGTGGTAGAGTTAGTGTTTAGTAGAGTGTTGACGTTTGTTGTAGAGTTGATTGTGAAAACCTAGACTACGTCCGTAGTATAGTTAAAATTACAAATTTACCCCTCAGTTATTAGCTCATCTGCCGCGCACCTAACTGCTTCTTCCATAAGTGACGCCATTAGAGCTTTCTTTAAGCTCCATTTATTTTTTCAAGGTCCTTCATTGTAGTGTTTATTGGCTTTTTCTGTTTGGATATATGGATCAAATCATTTTGGATTGTGGAATTTGGAGTTTTAAAGAAAGTCGATGGATTTTTTTGGTGGACCAGTCCTACGGGTGTCGGATCATAGGCATTGGTGAAAATTTAAGGTTTGATGGATTTTTGGAGATGGTTTATGCCGATTTTTTGCATCAACAGTGTTATGAGGTAAAATTAAACTACATACCAAATGTAGTCATTCATTCACTACCACAAGATACTCCCCCTGTCTTTGTAAGTAACGAAAGACAATTGCAAGTGTTTGTGCAACAATTTCGTAAAGAAACAATACGTCTATGTGTCGAGATTTTCACTAGATCTCGTGTGTTAGCGGGTTTCCCTAAAAAAGGTAACGATAAAGGTAATGGTGACGAGAAATTTCATTGTAAGTGGGAGAACTATGATGCCTCATGTAATAGAGTTGGCCCTTGGTCTAATATAGTTGATCCTTTGTCTAGTAGAGATGGCCCTTGTAGTACAGTTGGTCAAAAGTGTGGTGTAGTTGATCCGAAGTTCAGTAAAGGTGGACCAAACAATGAGCGTATGCTGGAAAATGTGAAACACGAAACTGAACATGCTGAGAACGAATATGTGGAATTCGGATTCGACTGTTGCGATGATATGGATGGTGCAAGTTCAGATGATGAAGATTCGACTGTTGGGCAACGATACTCATCAAAAAAAGAACTCGTGACGAGGTTAAATATTATATGTCTTACAAAATTTTGATTTCGATGTTGTGGCTTCATCGAAGACAGTGTTGGATGTGAAATGTTGGGTACCAACCTATCAGTGGAGAGTGCAAGGTTCACTTGTTGACGACGGTGGTTGTTTCTTTGTCCAAAAGTATAGGGGAGAACATAGTTGTTCTGTTATAGAGAGATCAAGTCGTGCACGACAAGCCTCTACTGAAGTCTTAGGACAGTTATACATGGAACTCGTAGGTGGAATTGAGCCATCTGTTCTTCCTTGACATGTTGATTCAATGAACAAGCAATTCGGTCTAAAGGTAAAATCTTCATATAACGTAATTCGGCATGGTGGAGTTAATCTTATTGTAGTAGAGTTAGTATGGAAATAATAGAGTTAATCTTCCTTGTAGTAGAGTTAATGTTAATATTCCTTGTCGTACAGTTAAATGTCGGTATTATGGAGTTAAGTTTTACGTAGTAGAGTTCATGTAGAAATAGTGGAGTTAATCTTCCTTGTAGTTGAGTTAATGTAGTCACGGTGGAGTTAAACTAGTATGTAGTAGAGTTAAATGTCCTTGTAGTGGAATTAAGGTGGAAATAGTAGAGTTAGTCTTCCTTGTAGTGGAGTTAATGTAGTCACAATGGAGTTAAACTAGTCTGTAGTAGAGTTAAATGTACCCATACTAGAGTTAAAGTGGAAATAGTAGAGTTAATCTTCCTTGTAGTAGAGTTAATGTAGTTAGTTAAACTTGTATAGTAGAGTTAGATGTCAGTATGGTATGATGGAGTTAATTTTTACATGGTAGAGTTAATGTGGAAATAGTGGAGTTAAATGTCCATGTAGTAGAATTAAATGTCCTCGTAGTGGAGTTAAACGTCCTTTATAGTAGAGTTAATGTCGTCATAACTATAATTTATGCAGCTGAAGTACTATAAAGCACATCATACTCTAAGCCAAGCACGAGCCCTAGTTACATGAACTTTTGAAAGTAGTTTCCAAGAACTTCTGTCGTACTTGTTTGCTATTAGAAGAGCAAATCCCGAAACCCTAATAAAGCTCAAAGTAGACGAGCAAGACAGGTTCAAGTTTCTATTCATAGCATTTGATGCAATTATTAAGGGTTTTCCATACATGAGGAAGGTCGTTGTTGTTGATGATATCTTTTTGAAAAGGAAGTATAAATGTACTCTACTAACTGCTACCATGCAAGACGGTAACTTCAACATATTTCCTATGGCTTTCAGTGTGATTGATACCGAGAATGACGAATCTTGGGGATGGTTTTTTAGACAGCTCAACCGTGTGATCCCTAATGACAGAGAACTTGCCATCATATCAGATAGACACAAATCCATTGTGTACCCACTTTCTTCTCGGGAAATATTCACCTACCACCTACGTAAGAACATTTTAGCCCTTTAAGTTGTTCAAGAAAGCTGCCACTGCGTTTAGGGTTGATGAGTTCAACGCTATATTTGCTCAAATTAGGATTTAGATCTAAAGCTTCATGCGTACTTGATAAAAGATGATGTGCGGGTGTGGAGTCGAGTTTACTTTCCCGGAAACAAATACAATTTCACTACGTTTAACATCGCAGAATCAATCAACCATACCTTATCAGAGGAAAAAACTTTCCCCATTGTGCAGCTTGTAGATGCAATTAGGGCGATGTTAACATGTTGGTTCGCGAAGAGGAAAACAAAGACTACTCTCACGTCTACTGTTCTAACAACATCTGTTGAGAAGCTCCTAAATGTAGAGTTTATCTTCTTATGATAGAGTTTATCTTTTTATAATAGAGTTCGCTCAGTCTTCAATAGTAGAGTTAACCCATCTGTAGTGGAGTTAACACTCGTGTAGTAGAGTTAGCACTGCCATGGTAGAGTTAATTCATTCGTAGTAGAGTTAACCCATTTGTAGTGGAGTTAACACTCGTGTAATAGAGTTAACACTACCTTAATAGATTTTATCTTCTCATGATAGAGTTTGTTCAGTCTTCAATAGTAGAGTTAACCTATCTATAGTGGAGTTAACACTCGTGTAGTAGAGTTAACACTTTCTTAGTAGAGTTAATTCGTTCGTAGTAGAGTTAACATTTTATTTGTTAAATGATAGACAAGGGTCGAGGAAGCTAGGCAGTACAATGTGCACAACATAGACGAACACTAAGCTGTTGTTACATTATCTAAATCTTCTCATTTGGTCAATTTGACTGAGAAGACGTGTTCGTGCAAGCGTTATGACGTCAAAAAAATTCTTTGTGTGCATGTCATTGCCGTTTGCTGAAGCTTTGAAAAGGTCGATAATCGGACTTACGCATCCATACTATCACACGAACTTTCTGTACAACGCATACTCCAGTAGCATTTCTCCTAGGGATGCTGCAATTCCCGTTGCATTGGATGTGTGTTGTAAGGTGTATAAGCCACACGTGCGTCAACAACCAGGGTAGCCAAAGAAATCGAGGATAAAAAGCTGGTTCGAGTGTTCACAACCGCCAAAACGTCCAAGGAAAGTTGCACTTTGTTCTAAATGTAAGCAACTAGGTTACATTGCCTATACATCTAGTAAAAGAATTCATTCTTGAATAGTAGAGGTAACTCTTGTAGAAGAGTTCGTCCTTATTTAGTGGAGTTAACATCGTTATGGTAGAGTTAATTCTTGTTTAGTAGAGTTAGTTCATGTATGATATTTTGAATGGTAGATTTAATTCTTGTTCAGTGACTGAATTGTCTTTCAAATGGTAGAGTAATTGTTGTTGTCAATAATACCCATATACCCTACATATTCATATAAATACTATCGAAGGACCAAAACCAAGTAATATTGGTCCTTCAAGAGTATAAAAGATCGCATCTTTGCGGTAACATGTTTTAAAAACATGTGGGTTCTTACTACGACTATACAAATCTACAAATATACTACTCTTAGACTATACAAACTAAGAATATACAAACCTACAAAGCTACTACTCTAAGACTATACAAACTAAACATATACAAATCTATCAATCCAACAGGAGGTCTTGGGAGGCTCTAATGAAGGAGAGCTTATCACACAATTCTTGTGGGTCTGGATCAGTGTACACAATTGTCTCATCCACTAGAAGTTCCTCTTTGAATTCAATGGCGTATTTCAGCTGAGAGAAGTTAATGTACTCATCATTAATACCTTCGAAGTTATATCTGAGGGCCAAACACACGATCAGTTTCAGAGTGTACCCGCCACAGTCGTCTGACTGTTTATTATGTGGTACACCCTTAACAACCCAATAAATTTTATATTTAGCCGAGCTAATGTGTGTACGCATCTCCTCGACTAAGAAACACTTTATCATCTTGGGAATCATCACGGCATATGGCGTACAAAAAAAGGAAAAGCATGTAAATGGCCTACTATATAGTAAATGAACTATACCACAAGGTAAATGAACTCCACTATACATGTATATGAACTCTACTGTACGATAAATGAACTCCACCTCAAGGTAAATGAACTCTACTATACGATAAATTAATTCCACCACAAGGTAAATGAACTCTACTATGCGGTAAATGAATTCTACCACAAGGTAAATAAACTCCACTATACATGTATATGAACTCTACTATACATTAAGTAACTCTACCGCAACTACTAGTGAAACTCTAGTAACTTAACTCTATTAACTCTTAGTATACCTCTACTATACTGAATTTGAGTAACTTACTTGCATGACTCCATCATTGTAGCATCAACGTTGCAAGTTGGGTCAGGATTATATATGCGAATCCTCCCTTCCAACAGATTAACCTCTAGGGCCACCCAATGGTTGTTAATGTTATGAGGAATGTAAAGCGTATTCACGTCTCTCATCTATTGCTTGTTAGTGGCACAAAAGGTAGGTTGAATGCCTTGGAAGATCTCTTTAAAATCATTGGGCCACGGGTAATCATCTTCATTTCCCACGTAATCTCTTGTGTATGTGTGACACCAAAAGCAAAAAACAATGGATCGAGGAAAGCAATCCAGGACTTCTGAATGGGCTGGGATTTTAGAAAGATCGTTGACGAAAAAGATTCATACCGGCCAACATATGCTGTAATAAAAAGAGTAATATAGCTCTATCAATTAATAACTTAACTCTACTAATACTCTAAATGAACTCAATTACACATAACTTAACTCTACCATACTTTTCTTTATCGAACTATACTATACTTGAACTTACCATATCTTGTAGCCTCCCATATTAATCGATATGCCACCTCTGTTTTGGGGCGACCAAGTAGAGATAGAATTCCGCAATTGGACTCGAGCTACCATCAACCGTAATGTCCCTACACAATTGTTAATACGGTGTGAATAATCGATGAATTTTTATGCAACACAACACATAGTCACTTGTAAATGAACTTTACTATACTGTAAATGAACTATACTATTTAAGTAAATGAACTCTACTATACAGGTAAATGAACTCTGCCATACGGCTAAATGAACTCCACTACATTTGAAATGAACTCTATAATGTTGTAAATGTACTCTACCTGGTTTGCAACGAGTAATCGTTCCCGAGTCTCTCTCGGTAACACGTCTTCCATACACATTATCTCCCTCTTTGTTTGTTTACCCTTTTTCAGGAGAATCCACCAGGTTTATGACGCCAAGTTGTGATATTCTCGGCTTCGTTTTCTCACTATAAGGTATCTAGTCAAGAATTTCTTCTTCCGAATGTTCTTCTTTCTCTGGATTCCTAACAACCCGTGATAACAGGCTGCGAGGATCGGATGTCTCCTGACTTTGAATAACACATTTATTCTACAAAATATGTCAAAAATATCAACTCGATTGTCAACATTACTAAACAGAATTATCAACTCTATAAAAAAGACTTATTAAACACGGGTTTACCTGGTTAGGTGGGATGGTATGTTTGGTGATGGCTTGGGCCACTTGGTTGTCATCGAGGTGAGAATCTGGTGTTAGCCTAAGTGTATTACGGACAACATCTAAACCTGCACTTGGTGTTTTTTTCGTGTCCGAGTCTACCAGGCTAGGTCGCTCCCAAGGTGTCTGTGAAGAATAACTCTACTATGTCAGCTTGACAGTTAGTAAAGTTGCTAACAATGGTAGAATTTATTTATATGGTTTGGTAGAGATGTATTAATCACATAATTTTTTTGGTAGAGTATATCAAACGATACACATAACTCGACCAAACCATATAAATAAGCTCTACCAACGCTAACAACACACAGCATTATGTTTATATGATGTTTGTACAAATATGTATGTAATGCTAACAATTCAAATATTTGTACATAGGATAAATCAATCAGAGTAAGTCTCATTCATATAAAGCCTTATGTACCTATTTAAGATCCACATCTATAGAGGCAACTTCGTGCTCATGATCGCCTTCTATGTCTACACCACGATTTACAACAGGTTCATGAGTTCAATGTGGTAAAGTTGTCTGACCTCCACCCTCATCCTCATCCTCAGCCTTTTTGTTCTCCAAGGTATATACAACAAGTTGCACCCTGTTCTCCTCTAACCTAAGAATCCTCTCAAGCATGGCTGTATTGTCTGAGGTGTTACACTCCAACCTAAAAACACAGTCAGAGAGCATGGACATATCATCCAAAAAGAGGATATGATTGAGTATCGAGGAGTCCAAAAATTTAAGACAAAATACGAAATGAAAGTAGATCGCTTTTTTTTCATTCCTGAGGAAGTGCATATTTTACCCGAATCCTCAGCCATAATGGTACAGAACTATAGTATCATTGAAGTCGATACACGAATCACTTTAAATATAAGAAGCCAAGTCGGCGGGTTGATCCGAGTGGGGAGAAAAAAAAAAGGATTGAACTCAAAATATTTTCGGGAGATATCCATTTTCCGGACAAGACAGATAAGATATCCCGACACAGTGGCATCTTGATACCGCCAGGAAGGGGAAAAACAAACGCGAAGGAATCCAAAAAATTAAAAAATTGGATTTATGTCCAACGGATCACACCAACCAAGAAAAAGTTTTTTGTTTTGGTGCGGCCTGTAGCCACCTATGCCCTGGTCTTCAACATGTTCTCCTCCAAACGCAACAAACGATTAGCAAACACATTGTGATCGTGTCTCATCCTTTCAAAGGCTTTGGTAAAACCTCTAAGAGTGTCAAGCAAAGCACTCAACTCCTCTTCCTTCTGTTTTTTATTTTTAACGACTCTCACCACATCTTTCAAGGTAGTGGAGTCATCCATCTTTTTCTCCTTCTCCTTATGTTTGACCACCTACTTTTGTTTTTTCTTCTCTTTCACTTTCTTTACCTCCTCATTTGAATGAGCACTACGCTTGCTCATCCTCTCCTCAACATAAGTATCTACCTTCCTCTTATTACTTATATCTCGGACGAATTCATCTAGATTGAAGACAAGTATATCTCCAAACATGGTGTCCACTTTCTGATCTACAATATCGTCTGGCCAAAGAGGTATTAACTCTAGAGGCTTTGAAGTTAGCTGCTTAAGACGTACCTAGTAGACGGGAAGATGCAACTTTATTAAGCATAAATTAACTCTACTAAATCAGCAATCAACTCTAGTAAACTGAACTCTACTACACATAAATGAACTTTACTACACATAAATAAACTATACTATACAAAACTGAACTCTATTACTCTAAATTAAACTCTACTAATACATGAAATTTACTACATATAAACAAACTCTACTATATTTAACCGAACTCTACTGCACCAAAATAAACTCTACTAATTGACTCTATCAATCACATAAACCAACTCTACTACAAAAGCAATTTACCTTTCCATCCTGCGTATTTCGTTGCTCCAACCTCACAATTTCTTCAGTTTCAGTGGCTTGTTTCTTGATTGGTCTACATCGTAGAATGGGAAAGTCACTTTCTCTTTGATCCCAAAATATCCCAGCTAATATGGGAATATACTCAAATGCCCATATGAGAATTGAGTGCACAAACTCATGTAGAGTGTAAGTGCCCTTTTTGTAGGATGCACTATTGATCGATTTCATAAGTTCCTGAAACGCTACTCTTCCCCACGGATGCCTCTCGAACTTCTGAAAATTTGAAACCAACTTAGCAGAACAATAAGGAATCCTACTATTTACGTAACAACCATAAACCCCAACATGCAAAACCATTAGCAAGCCTACTATCTTCCTCTTCTCGAAATACTACCCTCTACATCTCCACAACACCTCTTTCAATTCTACCCATGTAGGGCGTTCACCAACCCCTAAACTCATTTCTTCCCAAAGATCTCTGTGGGCAACATCTGCCACATTAGAAGACTCATCGAAGTTACCGCAATTGAGCTGCGTTATTTCCGTAAACTCGTGCAGAGAAAACCTCGTAAGCCGAGACCCAAACAACACCCACATCTCATACTTCTTTTTAATCAGTAGTTGATGCATCAACAAATACTGTACATGCCTCCCTGTAAACGTGTAATCGGAGTCTGCGAGCTTCAGAAAAACACCTAGGCAAGAGTTCTCTTTATGTTTACGTATGCATCCTCACCAATACCCTTGATCATATTACTAATTTTTTTAAGATTGCAGCAATGGTTAATGCTTTGGTTCTTCATCACCAGAAGACCGTGTTTGAAAAGCTTCCCCGGGTACTTCTTCTCAGCCATATCTAAAGATGAAAACAAACTATAAACATTAAAAACTCAACTGCACTGTACGCAAATAAACTCTACTACACTACAACATATCTCCACCAAAATTATCGTAAACTTCAATCCAACTCTACTAAACTTACCCCTAACTCTACCAAACTTGCCCCTAACTCTACCAAACTTGCTCCTAACTCTACCAAACATAACTCTATCAACTAAACTACACTATAACATAACTCTACTAAACGCTAATCAACTCTGCTACACGCAAGCCAACTCTACAACACTACAACCTACCTCTACCAAACCTCAGACTAACTCTATTACACTTAGCCTATCTCTGCCACACTTCACCCTAACTCTATCAATCAAAACCCTCACAACTAGTGACGAACTATATCACATTGGCTCATACCCGGGACGAACTCTACTTGACAAACACACAAGAAGAAGATGAAGAACAAAAATCAAAATGTCTCGAAATCTACAAACCCAAATGTCGCGAAATCGACAAACCCAAATGTTGCGAAAACGACAAAACCAAACGTCGCCGCGAAAAAGAAGAAAAAGAAAAAGAAGAGAAGAAGAAGAAAAGAATAAATAAACTTACCTTTTATAAAGAAGACGACAACGAAGACGACGAGTAAGATGAAGAAGAAGACAACGAGTTAGAAGAAAACAACGAAGAAGACAACGTCGACAACGAAGATGATGAGTAATACGAAAAAAAAGAGAGAAAAACAACGATTATGTTTTTTTGTGAAATATAGAAGAAGAAAGAAGAAAAAGTTACATTTTTTGTTTCAAGAATGTAATCGTTATTACACCCTTTATTTTTTTTATAGAACAAAACCTATTAGTGTAATTCTTTCTTTATAAAATCATATGTGACTTAAATTGCAAAAGCCATGAAAGAAAGGAGACCGTTACTTTCCGTTGATGTGAATAATAGAAAAATATATATTAAAAAAAGTCTGAGACCCTTCATTCCTTATCTCTGACGTGGTCATGACTGTCCAGATATTTTACCTTCAATCTACTTCTATTTTAAATACTCAACAACCACTGTGTTTCTTCACTTCTACATCATCATTCATCAGTGGTTAAAACTCGTTACTGAAAAAAATGGCCGCCATGGCTTCTACTCTTTCTCTTTCTTCCACCAAGCCTCAGAGGCTTTTCGATTCCTCTTTCCATGGCTCAGCCATCTCCTCTGCTCCTGTCTCCGTCGCTTTGAAATCACGATCGGTTTCTGGAAACGTTGTCTCTGTTCGCGCTTCTTCCGGTTATGATTTGAACGCTTTCACTTTCGATCCGATCAAGGAATCGATTGTATCCCGTGAGATGACGAGGAGGTACATGACTGATATGATTACTTACGCCGAGACTGATGTCGTCGTCGTTGGTGCTGGTTCCGCTGGTTTATCTTGTGCTTATGAGATCAGTAAGAACCCCAATGTTCAGGTCGCCATCATCGAACAATCTGTTAGTCCTGGTGGTGGTGCATGGCTCGGTGGTCAGCTTTTCTCCGCAATGGTAATTTCTAAAATCTTTCTGAATCTGTTAGATTTTTAGATCGAATTGCCTTTGAGATCGGTTGAATTTTGATTTCTGGAGGATTCTAGACTTAATCACTGTGACTGTATTTATCTCAATTTCGATGACAATCAAATGTTTCATGGCAGATTGTGCGCAAGCCAGCTCACTTATTCCTAGATGAGATCGGTGTGGCTTACGATGAGAAAGACAACTACGTTGTGGTCAAGCACGCTGCTTTGTTCACATCCACAATCATGAGCAAGCTTTTGGCTCGTCCCAACGTGAAGCTCTTCAACGCCGTAGCTGCTGAGGATCTGATCGTGAAAGGAAACAGAGTTGGTGGTGTGGTGACCAACTGGGCCCTTGTGTCGATGAACCACGACACACAGTCTTGCATGGACCCTAATGTCATGGAGGCTAAGATTGTTGTCAGTTCTTGTGGCCATGATGGTCCTTTTGGTGCCACTGGTGTCAAGAGGTTGAAGAGCATTGGGTTGATTGATCATGTTCCTGGGATGAAAGCTTTGGACATGAACACAGCTGAAGACGCGATTGTGAGATTGACCAGAGAAGTTGTTCCTGGTATGATTGTGACCGGCATGGAAGTTGCTGAGATCGATGGAGCACCGAGAATGGTGAGTTTCCCACTTCGCTTGACCAATCTTTGATTCAATAACCAGACTTGTTTTAGATCAGATCTTAAGTGAAATTTGTGATGCAGGGACCAACGTTTGGAGCTATGATGATATCAGGACAGAAGGCAGGACAACTTGCTCTTAAAGCTTTGGGACTCCCGAACGCAATCGATGGAACTAATGTCGGAAACCTAATCCCCGAGCTGGTCTTAGCCGCTGCTGATTCAGCTGAAACCGTAGACGCTTAAGATATATATAAAAAAAGATTTTAACTTAAGAAAATTTGTCTTGATCCTCCGGATGTTGAAGGAGTGGAATAAAGGAGTTTAGGTGTTAAGTGACTATTTATGTCTTTCAACTTTTCTGTTGTCCTTTGCTTCTTTGTTTCTTCTCAATGAAAATGTTTCTTCTGCGTAAAATATTTTTATCCGTTCCCTCCTAATGCGTTAGTAGTACTAACTTAGCACTAGTTCTTCTGCTCGTCGCATTCTCAGTTTTATGGCAAGACATACGATTCATGTTCTCTGGTCTATATTTAGAAATAAAAACTCACACTTGTGACACGAAATTCAAAGATTTCGTCTTTATATACACGTACAATCCGACTAACAAGTACACCAATGAATTTGAAATTGTCATCCAAGGGAACCCTTAACCCCCTTTGTTTTGGTAATACAAAAGTACATGCTTTGTTGAATCAATATTACAACATTGGTTTGTATGAATAGCTTTACAACGAAAAGTTGTTGTGTAAGTTAGGGATCCATGATTTTTCTCTTTTTTAGAATGCTTGCCACCCAAGGAATGGCAAATTTCTGGCCAGTCACGTTTCCTCGCCGGATTTGGTGTTAATAAACATACAAAAAACGCTACTACTCATAAATTTTCGCCAATGCTATTTGTTTGCCTGCAATAAGAATCAGAGAGACTTACTAAAGAAGGATCATACACTAACCCAAAAGAGTTTCTCATTAGAAAGCAAACCTTCTTTAGATACTTCTTGTGAAGTTTCATTGCACCAGTACAGGCTTTCCTTGCATCCAAGTTTCCGGTTATGTCGTTTAAGATCTGGGCAAAAAGACAGAGATGAATTGATGGTGCAATCTGAAAAAAGAGAGAAATCGATGAGATTTCTCTTGTATTACCTTAACAACGTCATCAAGTCCTCGAGCTTCAGTCATTAGCTTAGAACTCTTGTCTTTCAAAACACTAGCCACTAAGAAAACTGAAATAGGCAGAGGACCTTCTGCGCTTTTCCCTCCATTCTTCATGTTCTCTCTCTCGTACTTCCCGCATTGGTTTATTGACTTTGGTTTACCTCTGGAGGCGGAACCTTCGGATCTCTCCCCCTCAAATTGAGGCTCCTCATATAGAGAATACATTTCCGGGTCATACTCTAATGCCCACATCATCTGCTCAATAGAAAAGCAAGGGAATGAATACATCAGTCTTTATTAGAAAATGTTTCTGAATTAAGAGATAAAGAAGAATGTTACCTCCCAAAGGTACAAGGAGTCACAAAAAGAGAATTCCCTACGGAATTGAACCATTATCATTCGAATCGCAAAGAGATAGTCACCACCACCCAAGTTCTCTGCATTTCAAGATTCGTCTTGCTCAACCAATAATGATTTATTATACGCTAAAACTGAGGTGAGAAAGCTTTAATAGATACCTAAGTGATGATGAAGTTTGGGGTCAATAATTTGAGTGATTGTAGCCAAATGAGTAAGCTGTGCTTCGACTCCAACTGATCGCCCCGTGCTTCGAAAATTTCCTCGCTTTCAGTTTTCAGAAAAAACCTTTTAATATTATATAGATCAAAGAGAGTTTCAAGAAAAGCATATATGAACACAACAAAGAGGTAAAGTACCAATCGACGCATCAATCTTTCAAAACACCAAAAAGCATCAGCTTCATCTTCAAGAAGCATAATCATAGGTGAACAAAGATCACTCATTCCTGGCAGAAGAAACAGTAGATAGATAATCCTCAGAATCCATCGAATTTTCAGGACTGAACAAAGGAGACACCGTATTCTTTCTCTGAATTTAACTGCTTACCTTGACAATAACCAACATCGTCATCTATCCAGGCGTAAAGACATAGAATATCCCAGAGCTTAGACAAATTCTCCTTTTTCTCAAAGAATACCAAAGTTCTATCTGTGCGATTTACATCAAGACCTGTGAATAAAAGTTAACGCAAGTGAATGTTACATTGAATTATCTCTCTCAATAAAACATTTTGTGGTGACCAAAGATGCGTGATCACAGACCTATCTGGTGAAGTGTTAGCAACCATTGAATAACTTTTTTGTCCAATGGTCCACCGCTTTCAAGCTCTTCAAAGAAATCTGCACCATTTTTCCCTGAAATAATACTTAAAATTAAAGATGCTTAATTTACAGGGTTCTAGTCAGAACTATGCTCTACTATTTCCTTCAGCAAAGATGTAAATTTTTACCTAAATTTGTTTCTTGTAGTACAAGAGGGTCCTTAATGGGTTGACCCTTGTCGGTAATTACAGGTGCGGTAATGAATCCACCACTTCCGATGACAGGAAACATCTTTTTGCATTCCTCCTTCCAAGAAGCATACTGCGATCTGAAAGGCAATACCGATGCTTAAAATGAGAAGATATAGCAGCCACGAGAATGCAAGTATGGGTGAAAAAGACCACCTTCTACGCTGTCGGATTTGCTCTCTTTCCTCAAATGTGCTCTTTGGATCATAACAACCAAGTAAGAATTCCCAGACTTCTCCTCTTATCGTTGGATGGATCCCCTAGACCAGTCAAAAAAGCAAGCATAAGGATTAAGAGATCAGGTATATAAGTGATTTTGCATCTGTGTTTAGTTAAAGTTGGCATCTTTGCAAGAATGTTTCGAGAGTTACCCCTCGTTGGATTCGATTTAGAGTTTTGCCAATATCCAGGAATCCTTCTTGTGTAAATGCAGCCTGCCATTTTCTTACACTTAAGGTTTTACCAGGCTGCACAAAACATAATTAAGAAGAAGAAGAAAGGTCTTGTCAGCAATGCAGAGACTTCCATCCTCCAAACATACTCATGCTATGAAGACAACGCAAGATCAGTGCTAAGACTTTGAGCTTAAATCAGCACAAAGCAATAAAAGTCTACGAAATCTCATTAATCGTATAACTAGGAATGCTACATAATCTTGCTTGATCACATCAAAACAAAGAAAACCACATAATTCACCTCCCACCTATATTAAACTAATGAAACCTCCATGTCCAAGGAGGTATCTGCATTTTCTGAACACAATAATGAAAATATCAAACCTAAAAGGAGCTCTAAGATTAATAATCCCCCATCATAGTCAGCATCAGGAGACATAAAAACATTTCATTTCCTTCCCCACCAAAAATTAATCAACGAAGAGGTCATGCCAATACTAACAACCTTATGTTCTCGTATAGCTTAAACCAAAAAGAATCTAAGCAACACAAGATAACGTATTTTGATTTTTGAACATGTATTAAGTAAGAGAAATCTGTAATTTTCCGGGGGAATCACAATCGCCAATGTCGTTAAATGGGGGAAAAATCCAAGGAAATTTATTAAAGACGAAAAAAAGACATACTTTGATCTTAAATTTGGTATTGGGTACATCTTTGATGCACTCGGAACGAATCTGGTAATAAGAATCAGCTGGTTCTGCGAAGCCTCCCCACATTTATGGAATCAAATTTTCAATTCTCCAATTACAACAAAAAAAAGGTTGCTTTTTTTAACCTGAGCCCAGAAACAAGACTGGAGATGAATAGAAAAAACTAGCACCTTCTCAAAAAATCAAAATTTCTCTTGACGAAATTGAAGACGAAGAGAAAAAAACAAAAAACTGAGATCTTTTGAGGGGTCCAGTTTTGAAGAGACAATGGGATAAAGAAAAGATCAAAGACAGAACTTTTCAATGGTTGAAATTATTTTACTACTACCTAATCATCAACTTTGTTTCGTTTCTTCTCTCCTCTTTCCACTTCACAATTTGTTTCTTTTCTTTAATTTGGATGGTCTCTGAAGAAGCAATGACTTTTTAGGTGTGGATTGTCTGCTTAATTATATCCTTCTTGTCTCCCGATTTTAGTAAACGAGTTTGACAGAGAGACAAATTTAAAATTATTTGGTTTAGTCAATCCGGTTTAAGGCTTGAATTTGGTTTAGACATAATCACCATTGTAGATTTGGCCGTCTTGTTTAAGTTGTCGTGTTTGACGTATTCAACAAATGAAGACTAATGTTAGCCGTTTAAAGAGGTGAAGTCTCGGTAATGGTTTCATCCAAACGACAAAAATTGATTAAAGGGCTGATTGCTGAAAGAGTAGTTTTGAAATTTTTACGGTATGATTTAGGTCGTATGTTTTTTTGCTTTAATTTTTTTGTTGTGTAGATTTTTCGTTTGTAGATATTTTTGCCTTAGAAATTTATATTTGTAAAGTTTTGGTTTTTTTTTTTTTTTTCAACGACAATAAGATAAAAAGGACAGCTAAACTCATAAACCAGACACTCTTCCTAACTTGGCCAGAGCATCTGCTTTATGATTTAGCTGTCTGGGAATAACCGAGAAAGTACAAGTAGAAAACCGTAGACTCCGTCTTCGAATCTCCTCCTGGTATGATAGGAACGCCGGCCACTCCTCTGGGTGCTGGATTATGGCATAAACCGTCTCGCAATCCGTCGAGATCTCCACTTCCTGGATCTGTAACTCTGCAAGCGTTCCCAAGACCCATAAAATTGCCTCAACCTCCGCGTGAAGAGCCGATAGACATTGGTTAATCCTGATCGATTCCGAACATATTCCTTCCACCGAATCTGGAAAACAGATCCAACCGACCCCTGTGTAGAGATCAATGTCTTTCCAGGACGCGTCCACGTAGCACTTGTAACCCGTGAAACTTAGATTGGCTGTGGTAGGAAATATCAAGGGTGCCTTGGTCATTCCAAGGCTGTAAACCCTTAGTACACTCTGAACTATACTATTCTGTCGGGCTAGTGACCACTCCTGGAACTCTGTTGTAGCCCTTTTCACAATGATTCTAGGGTCTAAATCTACCTGGGTGATGCAGAAACTATTACGTGCTTTCCAGATATACCAAATGATCCATGGAAAGAAAGTTTTGGTTCTAGATTTTTGGTTTTTTACATCCAAAAATATTTCGTTAATAAAAACTGGTATTCTAAAACAATGAAAACAAAAAATAAACCTAAAGTTTGATTGGTTTGATTTCAGTAGTCGAGTCCAACATTACAAAGTGCAAAAGAATTTAGTTGTTTAGTCAATTAATCTGATTTCACTACAACATTAGTCGTACTAACAAAGTGCAACATTAGTCGAGTCCTGCAAAACAATTTAGTTGTTTAGCCAATTAGTCCAACATTACAAAGTGCAAAAGAATTTAGTTGTTTGCCAATTACAAACAGCTCTAAGCCGTACTAACAAAATGCAACATAACTCGAGTTCAACATTAGTCTAATTTCAGTGTTATGAAGATTTATTGTTGGTTTTGACGTATTTTAATTAATCGAGTCCAACATTAGTCGTTAGGTAAATTCTATTAATATTATCCCACATCGGAAGTTAGAAAATAGTATCCCATATCAGATGTTGAAAGGATTCTCTCTAACATATAAGATACGGGTCTCTCCAATCATTGCTAATCAGTTTTGAGTTGGAAGCCCATATTCTAATATGGTATCATAGCCCACGATCCACGCTATTCAAATCGATCCAATTCAAAGTGGTCTTATTATCGACAAACCAAACCCATAATTGGTACCGTTGATCCATCACCAAACATATCGAGATCAATGGCCAAAAAATCATTATCTCGAAGGGCCATATTAGGAATATTATCCCACATTGGAAATTGGAAAAAATTCTCTATGTAAGATATGAATATTTCCACTTATTACCAATTTGTTTTGAGTTGAAAACTTATATTTTAAGAAATTCACTCATTTTTTCATCCCAAACGACAAAAGTAGATTAAGCCTCTACCGCAAAGACTTTAACTTTGTGGTACAAGTTATAGCTTCTACGCACTTGTAACATTAAATCTAAACTCAACATATAGCATAAGGATATTAACATTAAACTATTTACATTAATGAAAATACCCTTTTCAAAACAATAATATATGTTCGCTAGGCATGAGCGAATGACGAATCATCATCGGATCGCGAAAAGTAGTGAATGTAAATTACATAGATGACGAAACCTATTAACATTGCTAAGAGGCTAAAGACGACAATCATCGCCACAAGCCACAAACTCTCCATTCTACCTTCTCAAATATTGCAACTTCTTTGTCTAACAGAAAAGAAGACGATTTAGTTTAGTAATTAATCGCGTAAGGAACACTTAGGGATATACACTACAAAAAATGTTAAAAATAGACAGACAAAAAAGCTTTGATCGAAAATATGTAAGAAATCAACTTATATGCTATTAGCTACTGTCTCTATGGAACTGGTAAAGTTATATATAGAGAGATCAACGAAGTTCACCTTGTGGAAAAAAAGAAAAAAAAGAAACGACTTTATATTCAATGTATCTCATATTTTCAGATTGCAATTTAAGATTAATTGTGTTTTCTTCTTCATAACTTAGATTAATTGTTTCTCAAGCACGATCTTACAACAAAGAGTGTAATAGATATAAAAATCTTTTGAAAAAATTAAAAGATATATTAGAGTACTGCAAATGATTCTTAGCTTAGTGGCAGACGGTAAGTCCACATAACATAGTTCATTTGCACAATCAGGGATCGAGTCCCTCCACCTACATTATGTAGAAATTTGGCTATTGGATCAGCCAGTTGTGGCCCAACATAATTTGCCGTTGACAAAAAAAAAAGAAAAAAAATAGATTACTCTTGTACCACTACAACAAATACGCTTCATCACCTCAATTGATTTAGGTCAGTTATTAAACCATTGCTAATATTACCAAATGGATGGAATTTACCGACCAAAAACTTAGTTCATTAACCTTTTTTTGGTCACTATCTCAATTATGAACTGATAAACAAATTTTTTTTTATCTTAATTTCGTCGGGCATCACCATTTTGAAAAATCTGCATCCCAATTTCAAATCATCTCCATCTCGATTCCAATTTCACTGAAAATCTTCGCCGTTCAACTGAAGCTCGAAAACTTCATTGGTAATTTCTGATCTCTATATTCTCCTTTTTGGTCTTAGTTAGGTTTGTCACTAGTAAGTACTTCGATTTTCCAATGATTGGTGGGTCAATTAGTGTAGTTTGTCTTGGTGTTAACCAATAAATAGAGAATAAGTTGTGAATTGGTTTCGAGGAACCAAGAAATTAAGATAATGATATGTTAGGTCGAAGATTAACGGAGAAAAAGTGATGTTCCCGTTTTCCTCGACGGCTTCCAAAATAGTGGGTTCCAAGTGTTTGCAACGTTTTCTCGAAAAACCAGTTGTTTTTTCTCCATGACTCATGATTAAAAAAGTTAAAGGACTTGCCATGTATTTGATACATTTTTATGATTTGGCTCAATTTTTAGGTAGTTCCATTGTGTGGTTCCATTTCAATCTATGAGTGCTCGATTTTAATCAACTTAGTTCTTCTATAATTTGGTTGGGACAATTGAATGGTCAAACTCCAATTTTCTCTAAGAGTGAGTTATTTTCTGAGTTAAATCAGTTTATCAATATTAATAACGTCCTTGGTTTATACCTCAACATCATTGTAAATCATTCCATGTAATCTACTTTGAGGTTTAGTTTTGAATGGATTGAATCTAATTAATGCATATGTACATAGCCTCTGTTTTATACATTGTGTTTTTCTTTTGACAAGTTGTATTTTATTGTGTTTCAAAAACGTAAAAGAGGACTCTCCAAAGAACTTTGAAGTCCACCAAAGGGTCAATGCTGTTGTAGAGATTGTGTAGGAGCAATACTTGGTAAGTGTTTAATTTCACGAAGTTATTATTGCATGTTAATCAAAGCTTCCCTCCAATTTTCTCAGATAACTTTTTGTCTTTTTAGGATTAGTGATAAAAGAATGTCGGCGATAATAGATCTCTTAAAAGAAGTTTTTGAGCATGTAAAATTACCTGAATCTTTTAGTAATATAAAGAAGACAATTCGGAAGTTGGGATTGACTTACTAGACAATTTCATGTTTGTCCTAATGATTGCATGATGTATTAGGGAGAAGATGCATCTAGAGAGAAATGTAAAATTTGTGCAAACTCCAGGTGAAAGGCATCAGTAGTAGTTGATGCACCTGAAAGATTTTAAAAAAGAAAGAAGCAACAAGCTGTAAAAATCTTGAGCTATTTTCCTCTAAAGCCACGCCTCTATTTGAAACCTCCTCACAATCTCTAGCCTTTAAAAGCCCCTTCATATAT
>JAKUCM010003970.1:0-25945 GCA_023374145.1 Lepidium sativum | reverse complement strand
AAGCAAAGTATTCTAAAGGCCCATGACACAGTAAAACGACGCCGTAAGAGAAGAATGGGAAAATCTAACGGTTGTGGACGGCAAACGATTTTCGTCTCCGAAACGTAACCGCAGAGACCCAAAATATAATCTTCTCTTCATCACCGGCGTAGAATAGTACTCGCGCAACCACTAACTTACGCACCTCTTTCTCTCATGGCGGTTTCAGTCTCAGCTCCAGTTTTGTCCCTCTGTTACAATCAGAGCGGTGAATGGTCTCGTCGTTTAGGATACAGACAACCGAATGGAATTAGTTCTAATCGCCGCTCACTTAGCTCCATCAGTTTCGGTGCGGAGAAGGTGGAAAGGTATCGAGTTAGGGTTCCGATTTGTAGATCTGTGCCTCCTCTTTTGTTCAAAGATCTTGATGCTGATGATTTCCGACATCCTCTGGATAAACAGGTCGTTGAAAAAATTCTCTAAATGATCGTAATAAGAAAACTTTAGGACTTTGAATTTTCTGAGAATTTCTTCATAGATATCAAACTTTGTTGATGTGAATAGAATTTCTGGTTGGCTATGTCACTGTTGTGTCTTCTATGTGTTTGTTCTTCGCATGATTGGTGTTGTCTAAAGCTTGAATGCAATGTCTTCCTGCTACAGAACACGTTGTTTCTAAGGGCGATTCCAGGGTTGAACGAATTTGGCAAAGCTCTTTAGGTGAAGTTATCTTTGGAAATCGCTCTGCTTGTTATCTCTGAAAATAGCTTTGTTGAGTTATACTGATTAAATCGTATCTGGGAATGTTGTAGGTTCAATGACGGAGCAGATAATGCTTCTTGAGAACATTGGAACTTCTGTTCTTGTGTCTAAGAATCAGGTCTGGTTGTAGAACAATGTCGTGTGGAACACTTTATGTTTGCTTATTAACAATGAGATGTAATGTTTGTATTGTTATCTCAGCTTTCTGATCTTCACGGTTTGTTGGTTGAGGCTGCTGGAATTTTGAACATAGAGGCTCCTGATCTCTATGTGCGACAAAGTCCTGTTCCTAATGCGTATACACTAGCAATAAGTGGTAAGAAGCCATTTATTGTCGTCCATACAAGCTTGATTGAGCTTCTGACTCGCGAGGAGCTACAGGTTCATATTCTTTCCTGTATTTATGTTTTACTGGGAACCACACTTTTGAACTTAACTATAGATAAACTAGGAGTTTAGTGTCTCATATGTACCAAAACCCTGACAGTTTACCTTAAAACTAGGCTGTTTTGGCCCATGAACTAGGGCATTTGAAGTGTGATCACGGCGTGTGGCTCACATTTGCAAATATCCTTACTCTTGGGGCTTATACAGTTCCTGGTAGGTACCACACTCTTCTCTAGTTGAAAATCCTTTGTATATACTGTGTTCTGTGTAACTATAGTGACCCGCATTCCTAGAAGCTCTTTCCCTGAGTAAAAAGGAACTCATAGAAGTTTCAGTTTTCAGCCGGTTTGAACTTTGTTACGGATGTTTTTGTTGCTTAGTTGAATTCTTTTGTTTGTAGCTTTTGGGCAAATGATAGCTCGAACCTTGGAAGAACAGTTACTTCGTTGGCTCCGTTCTGCAGAGCTAACTTGTGACCGTGCAGCACTTCTTGTCGCCCAAGATCCAAAGGTAGCGATTCTCAAAATCAAAGAAACACAGAGTGCTTCAAGTTAGATGTTAAAATACCTAGTGATGTTTCTGTATTGTTCTTATAATCTCCTTTATGGCGCTTCCAAGAGGTTGTTGTATCTGTTCTGATGAAATTAGCCGGAGGATGTCCATCAATGGCCGATCAGCTAAATGTTGATGCATTTCTAGAACAAGCCCGTTCATATGACAAAGCTTCTTCAAGCCCCTTAGGATGGTACATAAGGTGAAGAGAAGCTAAATTGTACAAAAAGTAGTGGAGAAAAATGAAATTGTTCTCCCTTCTGATTCACTTTCTGTTTGTTTACATATTTTCCTTTTCTACAGAAATGCTCAGACTAGTCAACTGTCGCATCCATTACCGGTTCTCCGTGCACGTGAGATTGATGAATGGTCCAGGAGTCTCGAGTACAGAAGTCTCCTGAAACGGGCAAACCGAATTAGTACAGTGCAGCAGATTTAGTGGTCTTGTAGAATATTCGAAATGAAAAAAAAAAAAAAAAAACAGAAATGAAGCATACATGTATAGGTAAGTATCAAATAAGCACATAGTTTTGCTTTTGTGGGTTGTTCAAGGTTTCTCTTTGATCTTAGACAGACAATTCAGAAAGAGCAAAGAAGAAGAAAAAGGGAGATTGGATACTTAGGTCTAATCAGGTACTGTAAAACTCTTGCATATGTATAGTGGCATTGTTGTATATCTTATACTTGTGATAAATAAACATAAATGTATATTTTAGAAAACAAAAGGACTTAGCTCACCAATCTTACTCTTATAGGCTTAAACTACCAAACTGATTGTTCCAATTGTCGTAGATTCCGAGTTCGTTTTGAGAAACTGAAGGCCGTACTTCTTGCAATGCATCTTTAAAGTCCTGCATCAATAACCAAAAATATCTCTTTTAGCTAAATGTATATTCAGAGTTTTAAAATATCAGTTGACAGTTTAACCCAAACATATGGTAACAATACAAAATCTTCAGTTTTATCTGATGTACCTGAAGAGTTACATGACGCATGTCATCTTTAGTCAGGTTTGATATGTCTATGCCTCGTTTGAGAGCTTCCCTTAGTGGACCCATAGTTGCATCTTTTACCAGGTTCTTCATATCTGATCCCGAGTACCCTGCAGTGAAAACAAAAGAATAGCTAGCTTGATTATTGCTAAAAAGTGTAGTGTTTGGATTTGCGGTCTCAGGACTCTTGATGTTACAATTACAACAATCCTATTGTGTTTCGAAGTTCCTATAATAAAACTTACCTTCAGTTAGGTTGCATATGATGTTCATCTCATCATCCGACAGAGTAAACAATTCATCTTTCTGTAGGAGATTCTTTATAATCCAGGCTCTTGCTTCTTCAATTCGAAAATTGAACCATGTCAGGATGGTTAAATTGAATAAATCAGAGAATGAAATGAAAACCTGCGTTTTATCATTCTTCACCAGATGAAGGAAGAGGGATGTAGAGTCTCTTGGTTAGTCGTCTTCTTGCTGCTTCATCAAGCTCTTGGGGTCTATTTGTTGCTCCTAAACAAACAAAAACAAATTAGCAGCGCAAATTTACTCTCACAAAACCTACAGAACTCTAACCTGACCGTCTCCATTTTTTTACCTATTAGGAGAATTTGCTCGCTGCCACTATCGAAACCTTCCATCTCAATCAGGAATTGTGTCTTTAGTCTTCTACTTGATTCATGTTCACCATCTGACTTACGCTGTGGCAAAGGGTGCAAGTTCGTTTCTTTTAGCAGAATGTCACATGGAAACATAAAATAACGCCAAATCAGGTCAAAAAATGTCTTTCGTGAACCACTTTTTGTACTTCTTTTAAAGCCATTTTCTACATTGATAAATTTTGGGATTAAAAGAATATAACAAACCTGAGAGAGTAGAGAATCTATTTCATCGACAAATATCACTGCAGGTTGGCGGCAACTAGCAACTCCAAAAAGGGCCCTCACTAGCTTTTCACCTTCGCCAATCTGCGTTACAATTATTTCAATATAAAACTTTTAGGTAGTTAACCGTAAGCAAATGCAAAAGCATGCTATAGACATCTTAAGATAGAGGTGTTCCCGCTATGTAGAAGTTCTGACATTGAAATGAAGTCACTGGCGTAGTTTTATGAAAAGCCCTGTGAAAGAATGTAAAACGTGGAACTAACCCATTTGCTTGTCAAGGAACTGGCTGATATATAGAAAAATGTTGCTTTTGCTTCTCCAGCTATTGCTTTTCCAATCATTGTTTTACCAGTACCCTGTTATGCAGCACATTCTAAGAAACAGAGAGAGTGACCTTTCGTCTTCAATATTGAAATGGACAAGGGTACTTACAGGTGGGCCAAAGAGAAGAAGTCCTTTTCCAGGCGAACGACAACCTTTGAAAATATCAGGACGTAACAATGGCCAAATGACCATTTCAGTTACACACTTTTTAGCATGCTCCAGACCAGCTGCACAAGAATAACTCATGAAGACAAACTCCAGATGCATTTGAGATAATAATAACACTGCAGAAAACCAAAGAAAATAATATAATATACACTGCAGTTTAACAAGTCTCTATCATCTTACTGTACCAATATCATCCCAGCGGACGTTGGGGTCTCGATCCATAATCTCGTTGCTGACATGCTCTATAAGACGAGGTTCCAAGTTTCTCAACTTCTCGGGAAGCTCACCATCAGGACCACAGAGCATCTCCAAACTGACATGTAAGGCATCTCAGAATTTAAGTTATTATTTTCAATCTGACAGACAGAAAAGACTACTGAATATTTAGAAACTTATGTAAAGTGCATAAGGACTTAACCATCATATGAGCACATAAGCTTAATATTACAAAGATGACGACAGGAATTGACTACACACAGAATCGAACTTTTGAAGTGTATATGCAACTAAAACACTAAACCTCAGCAGAGTAGAAACAAGAACAAACGATCAGGAATAGATTTAACCACTATATTTAATCCTTCTAGTCCTATTGCCTTTGTGTACTAATGTGTATCCACTATACATAGTATTGCAATGCAAAATAGGTACAAAAGCAATGCTATGTATAAAAATTAGTCCGAGAAGGGCGTAGCCTATTTCAGTGAAAGTCAAGAGCTAGTGTCAAGAAAAACAAATAAAGTAAGTTTATCAATTATAGAAGCTGAGGATCTGAAAAGTGAACATGAGCTTTTAGATTTTCCTAAGGATCTTGAATCACACATTTAAGAAGTTAAGCAACTAACCATGTTCTGGTTGAGTCATCCAATGCATCCTCAGTCTTTCCACCAATACGAGATGTCATGTTTCCAACATTGCTCCCGTTAGATTTAACAGGAGGAACAAAATTACCACGCAATCCACGTCTTAATCCACCTGATCTTGAACTGTATCCCCTACCTAAAGCATTTTTTTTCACTCTGTTGAGAATGAGATGAATTTGGTGACCCGGTTGATCCTAGTCGTTTTCTTACGTCCATTTCCTAAAACAAGAGAGATAGTCGTCAACATTTACAGATGGTAATGAAAAACAGTTTCAAAATATTATGTTCCACAAATTTGAGATGCTGACTCACATAACCAAAATCAGGAACATATATACTCATAAACCAAGAGACATTAGTCAAAATAGGCAGAAGACAACAAAACACAGTTTGACGATTAGGCACCAGCACAGAAAGTTCACAGAGAACAGATTCAGGAAGATACAAACACAAAAGCATTTGATTAAAGATCCATCTACCAGTTTTGTTTTGGCGGTCATAAATCCAGCAGCAGTTCCCTCTACCTTTGTTTCCTCATCATTTGCTAAGCTACTGCTTTGTACATGAGTTTGCTTTGTTCCAAAACCAAAACCATGACTTCTCTCGAAAATGACACATTCATCAGAGGGGCACGATCATGATTGTTCAATGAAGTTTTGCGCTGAGTATCTGGTTTAGCCATGTTGTTTCCATGAAATGATGTCAGTTCGGCCTGCATCATTGACTTTGGTGCTTTGGGAATCAACTTATCTTTATCCAGTTGCTCTTCCTGAAACAAGAAAACATCTATGTTGGAGCCAAAAATCATAGTCCCTGCAGTGACCCTAAGGTGATGCATCATGCTTATGCTTGCAGAAAGAATAATAGATATAGGAATAAGGACATGTAATACGGTTGCATTTCTAAAACATTTCTAAAACACATGACTAGTAGCAAGATTATACAAGAGACAGAGTTGTTTACAACAACATTACCATATGTGTATCACCCCTTCCGTTAGATTGACTGAGATGGAAGCGAAAGTGCTTTGACTGCTTAATCTTTTCTACAGCAAATCCTCCTTTGCTGCCAAAAATGGGTCCTTGAGCTGCGTTTGCAATTTCAAACGCTTGCCTGGAGACAACAAGAAACATCTCATAAAAGGGTACTCCAAATTTCATGTGTAACAAGTATTGACGGTAGCTGCGCTTCCAAAGATCTACAGTTCAGCTAGTAACTAGTGAAAGAAGTCCAAATATTAAAATGTAGCATTCAAATTTATATTTTAGCTTCAAGGAGCCCCAGTCTAGTACTCAACATGCCAATATTTTCCCATTCCATTCAGAGTTCAGTTATCAGCATCAACGAATTGTTCACATGTGGACCTAGCCACGTTAATAACACGCAACTAAACTAAGGAAGTAAAATTCGAACCAATATACATCGAATCAAACAGGTCTAAAAAGGAAAAAGTTCAGGTACCGATCCGAATCTGAAACGAGGCCTTCCAAAGCTAAATCGACCTTAGAGGCAACTTCTTGGCGGATAGGACCGATGAAAACACGATCGACGTCGGTGATAGCGCGAGAATATAGGAATCCTAGAAGGCGAAGCCCAAGGATCTGAGCAGAAGAGAAATGAGATTTCTCCAAAAGTTTGTCGGCACCGAAAAGCAGTGATTGAAGGCGTTTCAAGTTCTCGTCTACCTCCTTTCTCCATCCCAACCCCTCCGTCTCTTCTCCCTCTGTCATAGTCGGAAGTTGCGGTGGTGGCCTCAGCAGCGGAGAAGAAAACGGCGACGAACGCTTTCCCGCCATTATTATCCCTCTCTTTACCCCTCCAAATGGCCAGGATTTCAGAAACGAAATTCAAATGACGACCAAACATGCCTTTACCCTCACTAGCTTGAAGCATAAACGGCCTGCAGTGTAATAACATACCTAAAAACGGCATGTAGTTTACTTGAAATCATCAGATGCTTAATGAGCCATGAAGGCTTTATACCAAAATCAGAACTTTTCTCACACTTGTTTCGTAAGACAATCCAAAAGCCCACTATGGAAACTCAACCGTATTGGCTCTTCCCCAAAATCAACCACAAAAAGGTTGAGACTCCACAAGACATATCAAGGAGAAACATGAGCAATCTCAGACCTCACTATGACCCTGACAACATGAAGCAGCGTCCAGCAGTTTCTAACACACCAGGCCTCGTACAGACGCTGATGTATTTGGGTGATAAAGACTCAACAGGTAATTCTCATTTCCTGGCTTTTCAGTTAAACCTTGAAGCAGCCAAAGCTAAAGCTCTTCAGTCTAAGGAAGCTAGATCAGTGCACTTTCTTGGGTGTATTTCAAGCCTGTTCTGTGGGACATCTTTGGACATTATTGAAGATATGAAAAACTCTGGAGTAACAGTAGATATTATTAGAGTCCCTTCGAGTGCTGGAATTGTCGAACCGGATAAGCTACTACCACCTTTAAAGTGTATCGCCATTTTGGGTTACTTAGTCTTAGTGTTATTCGAAATAGTGACTCAAGCCAGTTTTTGGACATGGTCTGAAAAGAGATTGAAGGCTCTCTACTCAGTTGCAGGTTTTATGTTGAAAGATGAAGACGAACTCGTGGTTTTTAAGGATTTGACACATGCAGAGTCTTACCCAGCTGTTGTAGGACAGAATCATGGAGTTAGAGTCAGAATCTTGAATATGGTCTTACCTTGGAGGACCAGTACCACTCCTTTTGGTTCAGCTTGTGCTTACATTTCAAAGATCCTGTCCTGGACAGACGTGAATAGTTACAATCTCATTTATGAGACTATGCTTGTGACAAACTCCCCAATCCTGAGATCTCCTGAAGTTGCTTCGGAAGTTCTCAATCTTAGAAAAGCTACGGAGAAAATCCTTGAATATCCTCAACCTCAGTACTCTCGTATTCTTCAAACTCCAGCTGAGTCTCAGGTCATGGAGAATTCCAACTTCCCTAAACTTGTGGCTTTGGCTAAAGCTATCGAAGGAAGTACTGAAACGCACACAAATCAGTTTGTGGAGTCTCAAATCTCCACTACAACAGGTCCTTTGGCTAACCTCCTTGCAGAGCTTCGGTTGGCTACGACAAGAAGCATCACGGAGGAGATGTTTCTCGATGCCATTCGCTTTCTCACTGACATCAATGAGGTTGATTCAGCTACTTCCTTTGATTGATTTGGTCAGGCATCCGTGATTTGTTATTATGTGTTATTTTTTTCTTTGTTGGTCAGTTTCACTTCATAACCATTGTTTTAGCATTTTTGAAACCATTTTCCTATTTGAATCAGATTCAGGCAGAAGCTGAAGCTTTTAGTTTCTTTTCTCTATTGTTATCAGCTTTACATAGAAAAGAAAAACAGAACACATACATGATACATCACAAAACTCAAAAAAAAAACAGCAGCGTTTACCAGAAACTTGAAACGCAAACGCCAAATAAAAAAATATAGTTTACAGCAGCGATTAGAGTTTTAGCGTCAGGGGACGCCGCTGCATTTTATTCACCACACATACAAACGATAAGACCAGTTTAAGTCTAGAGATTACCCTTAAGCAATCATCACACAACAGTTTAAGATAAAATGGTTAAGCTGCACACCACAGCAGCGTTTAGACTCCTCCCAATGTAGCTTGGTCTCAGGGACAGAGGGTGGACGACAAGTGTAGACCGACATTTTCTGGGTCCTAGATGAACTCGTTGATGCTCCAATCACAAGCAACTTATCTCCAAGCGACCTAAACGCAACACCCCATCCTCCATTAGACTTAGCTTTCACTGGTATGTCACCAAGCTTCTTCCAAGCGTTTATGTTTGCATCATAAACTCTAAGCTCGTTTGCGGAGGTTTCCAGAGAGTAAAGATTGTCCCCAACCACCGCGATGAGCGGTGGAGATTGGACAGAAGAGAAAGACATATCTTTGAGTATGTCTGGTATTAGTTCCCAAGTGTCTGTCTTCTCATCGTACCTTTCTCCACAAGTTAGGTTTTGGTCGGTCTCATCCTGACCTCCAAGAACGTAGAACTTGCCTCGCAAGTAACACCCTGAGCAGAATTTCCGGCGCTTATGCATTCCATGGAGCAATGTCCACGTTTTTGTCTCAGAGTTGTACTTCTCAACCTTGTCTACGACTTCAAGTGTCCCGTTTTCGTCTATTTGCAACCCACCAGCTACAAACACAACGGTTCCACAAGTAGCAGAAGCAAACAAGATTCGTGGTGTGATCATGGCAGGACCTTTGAACCATTTTCTCGTCTCTAGCTCGTACCGCCACTGTGCAATGCTGTTTTGTTCTTTCCCAGTGACAATCAAGTGCGTACCTGCACAGAGAGATTCTGTATCTCCGTTAAGGAAGCAGAAGTCGGAAGGAAGTTCCGGAAGCACAAGAGAATTTTCGAAATCCTTATCAAACATTGTCCAGAGCTTGTCGCCGCTTGACCGCATAAAGACAGACGGTTCTACTACACCGCGTTCTCGTCTCACCTTGAAAATGTCACCACTTTTTAGCAAACGCGAATACTGCTTACTGAGAAGCTGGAGTTTCCAATACTCGAAACGCGGCACGCGTGCAAGTATCTCGACCTCTAGCTCGTAAACAAGCTGAGGAACATTTAGTACACAATAATCTGCATCCTGAGGTATCAGAACGTTGGTAGTCGGAGCCTGAGTGGCCTCCCCTGTTTCGTCTTCATCCCAATCCAAACAAGGTTCTGCGTTTAGATCAGGTATCTCATAGCCATAAATCCGAACCTTCCTTGGCCTAGACCAGCTTGAGCTTACCCGAATTTGATCGGTATGAACTTCTCCTAGCTTCAACATTTCTCTGTAAATCCCCACTAAGCTCTTGACATTCCCTCTCTGTAATTTTCAAGTAAAAAACTAAATCTTAATCCAATAGTGACAATTTGTATATCTATGTATAGAAGCTAATAAACACAGAGACTCGATTGTAAAACCAGTTCCCAACTTTCAATCTTTGTTCTTTTATACAAACAACAAAGATGCAGACAATAACAAATAAAAAGATTCAATCTTGGACTTCTCAATTAAAAAGATTCAGACTACAAACTTTATTTATGAGTAATTAAATTTCGTTAATAGAATATTCAAGTTGAATCCAACTCAAGAAGAAACTAAACAGATTTGATTAAGTCATAACAGTGAGCTGGAGGTTGAAACTGTAAACCTTAAAATCAACTGTCTGAAAGTGAAAATACTTGCAGATATTTAACTAATCTACTGAAGAACAAAGAGATACAAAACACTGATTCACTACTGATAATAGAAACCCTAAAAATAGGTCAAAAGTCAAAGAGGAAAAGGGTCAGAGAATGAAGAAACTTACAGGGACAAAGTAAAATATAAAAAAAAACCCTAGAAAGCTCTCTTCTCTCTTGTTTTGCTTTCTTCTTCTCCTCCTCCTTCTCCATCTGTAAATAAGAAACTAAATCGAAAAATACAAAAAGAGATGACGAGAGATTAAATATAATATACAAAACAAAGAAAATTAATCATTATTAATATATATATATAACTTTTTACGAAGAGAGAAAGAAAGGATCCACCTCAGTTGCAGGGGAGATTCAAGCTTAATTTAGAATATGTCAGAGGAAAAAATAAAAAAACTTTAAACTTTAAATATTGGAATTATAAAAGCTCATCAATTTATTATTCTTGAGTGAGAGAGCAACGACAAAAACCAATCTACAAGGATCGCCGGTAAGAAAAACTCGAAAAGGCTAAAAAGCTTAGATTTGTGAATATAAAATGAAATTATATTGACTGTGCTCGAGAATATGCGTGGGAAGAAAAGAAAAAAATTAAAAATCGAAGTAGAAGAGACAAAAATATATTTAAATAAATAAATAAATTTCTTCTTGAAAGAAATTAATGGTGGTCACAGTTTCCTAATTTTTTAAACCTCTAATTTTATGAGTAACATTATTTAATTAGTCACTAGTCAGCATATAAATTGGAATATTCTACAGTCACCTTTATTTTTGCTTTTATTATAGGAAAAGTTTTGTATATGTAGTTGTAATGTGTTTATAATATATAGTAATTTAGTTTTAGATAGATGATAATATTGAGAGAATTAAGTAATACATATTTAATATCTTACATCTTGTTATATAATTTACATAAACTAACCTATGTTTTCAGTATATAATTTATAATATTTTTATTCTTTAATTTAGATTAATTAAATGTGATTGACAAATATTTATATTGAATGAGTTGAGCTGAAAAAAATGTTAAAGATGAAGAAACTATATTAAATTCACAAATATCAAATTTTAAAACTTATTCAACCAAATATATCTGAAAAGGTTTTCTATAATAATAAGAAACTTGTAGATGGTCGTTAGCTTAGTGGTATGTGATAAGTCCATATAAGTCAGTTCATTTGCATAATTAGGGATCGAGTCCCCTACATACATTATATAAGAATTTGACTATTGGTCGGCTAGTTGTGACCCAATATAATTTATCGTTGACAAAAAAAAAATTAATAAAAAAATTACAAGAGAAAAAAAGTTATCCATTTGCACATGTATATGGAACAAGTAGGATTTAATGTAATACAAAATCAGAATTACATTCGCGTTATAATTAACATATATACTACTGGATATATTTTTCAAAAAAAAAATTATAATATAAAATCATATTCAATTATAGCATAAATCATATTTGATTGTGTTACATTAAAATCAGATTTAAATCATCTATATATTCTATTATATGATTGTCTTACCAAATTGTTAAATTTTAAATATATCTAAAAATTAAATGTTCCTAAACTATTAACCACACATACATATTATATGATATCTAATATATTTAACACCACAACATATGTTTTGAAATAAATTTGGTATATACCATTGGAGATTTAATACTGTCTATGAAAACCTTAAACTTTTAATAGCACCTATTATAATTTTTTAATATGATCATTCTTAAAATTATAATATTTTTTCGTTGGAATGTTTTCAATTAATTTATTATATTTTAGTTTTTTCTTTCAAATCTCTATTAATTTTAAATTTTTATATAAATTATAATAAAAACATTCTAAATTTATTTTTAAGAATGATTATGAATGATATGTTAATTTTTATTTTAAAATTTATAATATAATTAAAATAAAAATGTTTTCGCTGTAAGATGCATGTTATTAGGTTCCAAACTAAAACATTGTAAAATCATTCTCAAACATATATAATACAGTAAAGTGCAACGAAGATTTATTCCAATGATCCAAAAGAGAATAGATGTTTAAACAAACACCAATCTCTACTTGTCAGTCAAGAATCGAATTCAAGCAAGATTTTAGAGCTGAGCAACCTTCTCCATAGAGAACTACAGAGAGAATCGAAAGAGAAGAAAAGTAATTTCAAAGTTCGGTTGTAAATGAACTAAACGAAACAGTATCTAAATCGATTCCAACTTCCAAATATCCACTGCCGATCTTCATATGCAAGCTCCTCCATACACGTGTCCCTTTATGTAATGGTTTCCATAAGCTGTATCAAATATTCTCCCTTTAGAAAATCTTGTCCTCGAGATTGGAAATGAGGGTATTGGCGCTTGAAATCATAGTAGAACTCCCAAGTGGCCTCATCTTCTCCCTGATTGGCCCACTTAACCAAGACTTGAGTGACTGCTCATCCTTGACGTTGCACCATCTTCCTCTCTAGTATAGCTTCCGGTTCTTTAGTCATGATATCATGACTATAGAAGGCAGATCCGAGGAAACATCATCGTGCCCCAAACGCAGCTTTAACTCTGACACATGAAAAACAGGGTGTATGCGAGAATAACTTGGTAACTCCAATTTGTAAGCCGCCTTACCGCAAGTATAGATCACCTTATAGGGTTCATAATATTTTGGAGCAAGTTTTTCACTTGAACGTACGACCACTGACTGTTGCCTATAATGTTGTAGCTTCACAAAGACATAATCACCCAGGCGGAAGCTCCTACCGAACGCTTGCGGTTAGCAGTCTGTTGCATCCGATGTTGAGCTCTTAGAAGGTGGAATTTAAGTATTAGCAGCATATTCTCATGGTCTTGTAAGCTCTTTGCCACCACTACAACCTTGGATTCCCCTGGCAAATATGGTAAGTGAATGGGAGGTGGTTTCTCATAAACAGCCTCGTACGGAGACATTTGTGTGGTACAATGGAAATTGGTATTATACCAAAATTCAGCTAGAGACAGCCACTTAACCCATTTATGAGGACGGTCACTACACATGCATCGGAGATAGGTCTCCAAACACATGTTAACAACCTTTGTTTGACCTTCAGTTTATGGGTGGTACGGTGTGGAGTATTGCAACAAAACCCTTGCAACTTGAACAGTTCTCTCCAGAAATCGCTCAAGAAAATTGCATCCCTATCAGTGACAATAGTCTCGGGAAGTCCATGAAGTTTAAAGATGGAGTCAAGGAAAGCTTGTGTTACCGACGTGGCCGTGTAAGGATGCTTTAACGGCATGAAATGGGCAGCTTTGGACAGACGATCAACCACTACATATATCACAGAATATCCAAAAGATAGAGGCAAGGTGGTGATAAAGTTCATTGAAATTGCTGACCAAATAGATTCAGGAATAGGTAAAGGTTAAATAAGACATGGTGATGTTGCGGTATCATACTTGCATCGTTGACAAGTTCCACAGCTCCTCACATAAGCTTGTATGTCTTTATTCATTTATTTCCAATAAAATAGACTTTTCACTCTCTGTGTTATGACATCTTTTCCGGAATGACCACTGCTACTAGATCCATGTAGCCAAATTCTGTAATGTTAACACTTACAGAACTACAATTTTTGATTTCCTCCTCAAAATATCTTGACTCCATGAATATTGTTTTCTCGCAGTCGGATTCTGTTTAAGCTCCTCTATTAATGCCTTTATCTGAGCATCTTCATTGTAAGATGTCTGAATGTTTGCAAATAATCGCAATCCAATACTGACATAGCCATATGTAGTATATCAGCTCCTTCTACTCTTGATAAAATGTTTGCCACAAGGTTCCCCTTACCCTTTTTATACTGAATTTCATAGTCAAACTCTAACAACTTTGGTAGTCATTGTTGCTGAATTGGTGTGTTCAACCTTTGCTCCAATAAGTACTTAAGACTCCATTGATCTGTCTTGATAATGAAATGCCCATTTGCCACTTTCGAACTGCAAAGACTACCGCCAGAAGCTCCTTCTCATATATCGATAAGTGGAGCTGTTTTCCCTGTAAATGACGGTTAATATAAACCAAGGGATGCCCCTCCTGCATCAATACATCCCATATTCCTTGGCGACACACATTTGTCTCCACCACAAAAGGTTTCTCAAAGTCTGGTAAAGCCAAAATCGATGCCGAACATAAAGTTATCTTTAAGGAATCAAAGGTTTTTTGTGCTTCAAGAGACCATAAGAACGCATCTTTCTTTGTGAGACAAGTAAGAGGTCACGCTATAGTTCCAAAGTTACGCACAAAGCTCCTATAATAGCCTGCCAAGCCTAAGAATCCACGTAGATGTTTCAGGGTTCTTGGAACTGGTCAATCATCAACCGCCTTCAGCTTCAAAGGATCAGTCAAAACTGCCTCTGCCTGTATATAATGCCCCAAATACTCCACCCTTGCAGCCGCAAAATCACATTTATTTCTCTTAGCAGATAAACTATGTTGCCTCATTATTCCAAATACACCTCGCATATGTTCACCATGAGACTCCAAATCTGAGCTGTAAATGAGAATATCATCAAAGAATATCAAAACAAAATGCCTCAGGAATGGTCTGAATACCTCATTCATCACTCCTTGAAAAGTCGCCGGAGCATTTGTAAGGCCAAAAGGCATCACAACATACTCATAATGTCTGATGTATGTCTTAAAGGCATTTTTATGAATATCTTCAGGTTCCATTCGTACTTGGTGATAACCTGCTCTCAGATCAATTTTTAAATATACTTTGGAACCACTCAAATCATCCATTAAGTCTTCCATCAACGGTATAGGAAACATGTCCTTTACTGTCAAGTTGTTCAGACCCCTATAGTCAACGCATAACCGCCATGTACCATCCTTCTTTTGGACCAATACCACATGTGATGCATAGGAACCAGAACTCGGCTGAATTGTTTCTTGTATAAGAAGCTCCTGAACCATAGTCTCAATCTTGTTCTTCTGCTAAATTGCATACCGATAAGGTCTTTGGTTAACCGGGTGAGATCCCTTCAATAGTGGAATGTGGTGATTATGATGTGTCCTGAATGGAGATAATCTGATTGGTTCTTCAAATAAGTCTTGAAATTCCTCCAACAACAGCTGAATATGCTCAGGAACCAAAGAAGGTCGCAGATTTTTTGTCATGGCATACACTCCTCCACAAGATTCCTCTTCTCCTTCAGCCATATTGGCCCAAATCATTGACAATTGAATTTCTTATTAGGATTTTCAGCTTTCACAGCTTTTACTGACCCACTCTCACTCCCATGTAACAACACCTTGCGGTTGTTATACTGAAACTTCATGGTCAATTGTCTGAAATTAAACGTCACATCTCCTAACGCTTCCAGCCATTGAATACCCAATACCATGTCAATACCTTTCAACAGAAGTACAATAAAATCTGCCTCAAATGTAGTCACTTGAAAGATCCATTGAAACTTCTTAATCATGGCCGAAACAGTTAGCTGATTTCCATTAGCCATTGATACCTTAGCCGACCCTGCTGATCGGAGCCTCGCTCCCAACTTCTCAGCCATCATAGGGTTCATAAAATTGTGCGTGGAGCCTGAATCTATCAGCACAAACAGAGCTCGTTTACCATGCAGTCCCTTCACTCGCAGTGTGTTATAATCCGTGATACCAATCATGGCATTCACAGAAATACGAGCAATATCTCCCACCTCCTCGATGTCTTCGGCCATTGCTGTATTACCACCTTCCTCTTTGGTTTCCAACAAATATAGTTGTACTTTCTTATGTGTGAGGAAGTGTTCTGGAGTGAACTTCTCATCGCAGTGATAACATAAGCCCTTCGCACGACGGTCACTCATTTCCTAAGCAGTAAGAAACTTCTTCCTAGGAACACATCCCTCCCTAGGTTTATCCAGAATTTGTAATGGAGCCTTCACTATTGGCTTCCTATACTCTAACAGTCTCTTCTGTTGTGAATGAAATTTTCCCCCCAAACCCTACTGATCCCAGAAGCTTAGGTGGATGAGCTTGCTCATATAATTTTCCCAAGAGGAAACAATGCTGAATCGATTTAGGCTCAAACATCCGAACATTTATTTGAGTCTCCAAACGAAGTCCTGCCAGGTAATTTTCCAACAACATTTGTTCACTCATCCCCAGTCTGGTGCGTATTAGCTCAAATTTGTTGTGATAATCCACAATGCCATCAATTTCCAACAAAAATTTGAGTTCATAAATAGGATCATCCAAAACCTCTTTGAACCTTTCTTTCAGTATCATCTTATACATTTCCCAATCATTAACTCCGTCTGTAGCTGTGTTCTGAAGGTACACTTCGTGCCAAGTCGCATCAACACCATCAAAGTGAATAGAAGCTACATTGATCTTTAAGTTTTCCGGTGTTACATCAATATCAAAGAATTGTTCTGCCTTGAATAACAAATCCTTGATTTTATCACCGCTAAACCTAGGAAAATCAATTCTCCCTAATCGAGTCATTCCAGAGTAATTGTTCTCCTTACCCGATCGCGATTGATGAGAATGATCAAGCTGATAGTCTGACCACGAAGGTTAAGTAACCTCAGCTTGATCGATTTGTTTCTGTGCAGTCGTCATCTGCCTCACCGCTTCATACATCTCCGATAAACTCTTTTCCATTAGTTCTTGATACACATCAATTTTCAGATTCATCGTCTCTGCTACTTCGCGAGCTGAAATCTCCTGTTGTGCGGATTGCGTTGTCGACCTCGTCTCCGGCATCGTTGAAACAATCAATCCCAGGAAGGAGCTTGCTCTGATACCTTTAATACAGTAAAGTGCAATGAAGATTTATTCTAATGATCCAAAAGATAATAAATGTTCAAACAAACATCAATCTCTACTTACCAGTCAAGAATCGAGTTCGAGCAAGACTTTAGAGCTGAACAAGCTTCTCCATAGAGAATTACAGAGAGAATCAAAAGAGAAGAAAAATAATTTCAAAGTTCTGTTGTAAATGAACAAAATGAAACAATATCTAATCGATTCCAACTTCCAAATACCCACTGTCGATCTTCATATGCAATCTCCTCCATACACGTGTCCTTTTATGTAATGGCTTCCATAAATTGTATCAATATAATATATATTATTTGAAAATAATACCAAAAAAAAATCGTTAATGATAGTAATAGTTATTTTCAACCAAAATGAACTAAAATTTATCATTTAAAAAATAACTAAAACAATCAAATCTCACGTATATATAATCCTATTTTATATATTAAAATAAGAGATATTTTTATTTTGGACATGTAAGAAACTTTATAATAAAATTAATATATATTTAATAACAATTTTTAAAATAGGCTTAAGATAGTTTTCGTTGTAAACTTTATATAAAATTTTTAAAATTAATAATAATTGAAGTAAACAAAACCTCTAGAAAAACGATAGTCCTCTTATATAAAATATACCTTAATATACATTACAATTGTTTAATTAAGAAATAAAACATTAATTCAAAATATGTGTTAATCTTCTTTATTTTTCTATTAAAGTATACATTATTATTACAATTTCATCTATCAGTATGATCATCACAACTTATGAAGTTTTGTATACTTTTTTAATAAGTTTAAAGTGAGCTTGGTTAAAAAATTTATATAAAAATACATAATTAATAAAAATTTAATAGAAAAAAAACTAAAACAAAACTAAAATAAATAAAAACATGTCGGATATAAATTTGGTTTCTGATTCGGTTCTGGTTCGGACTAGATTTGTTTTTCCAGCTACATAAATTTAGGACTCATTTCTGCTACTTTGTCGTGTCCTATTCCTCTAATTCAATATTTTTTTTCTTTTGATTTAAGATTTATTTGAGTATTTTTATTGTTCATATATGGTTTGGTTCGGTATAGATCGAGTTCGGATTCAAATATTTTTATATAAACATTTAAAATTAAAAAAATAAAAATAGAAAAACTCTAAAAAACTAATATTTGGTTCCAAATTTTGTTATAGGTTTGGTTCGAGTTGAGTTAAGTTTGGTTTTCTAGGTACATAGATTTAAGACACATTTAGGTATTTTTTCGGATTCAGTTCCTCTAATTCTAATCAAGTTCGGCTCGGTTCAGTTGAAGGCCTCTACAACAGTTTCTCAAAAATAATATTCTAAAATATCAATATGGGTCAAATAAATGGTTTAAAAAATAATCAAAACAATCAAATTTATAGTTATAATTTGTTGGGTTCGGTTCCTCTAATTCATCAATTTTGGTTCAGGTTTTAGGCCTCTAAATAGTGATTCAAAAATAATATTCTAGAAAATTAATACGGATCTAGCATCCCAAATATATATTGTTAAAAATAATAGTCAAAACAATCAAATCATGCAACGCGAGTATTATCCTACTACTAAAATAGCTACATTAAGAAAATATACAGGCAAAATACCTACAACATAAATCCTACAGCAACAAAATCAAAGCTACAACCGTTGTTAGAGGTAGACCTCACTTCTAGAGATCTAGCCCATATGACTATTATGAGTCCAAGACGACTCACGACGATTGTAAAATCAGAAATCTGATAGTTAGCAGGAATCGAAGGTCGACTTGAAAGCCATCATGATTTCTACATAGTCGAAGATAACTGTACCGGTGTACCGACAACCGTAACATGCAAAGGAATTGTCGGCCAGGTCCACGTAAGCTAAAATGTGCATGCACATCGGGGACTACCCGCTTAGTGAACGTTTAATGCTAAAGTAGATCGACCTAACAACCCATCAGCTCGGCCTACATATATAGCGATGATGTTCTAGTCATAGCACCAACCAGTTACGATCTTAGGCCAACATATCCATGTCAGCTAGTGCATGTGCATTCTGGGGGGCATCATGTACATGCACCTAACGATAAAGTAAGTCAAGTGAATTATATCTCCAATCACTCCAATATTTTTATTTTTGATTGGAACTCCAATACTTTAGTAACAACACATAACTCTATTTGTAATGTAAAATAAAATAAAAGAACAATTATCATAGTACGAAGAAGAAGAGTATGACATAAGAACAACTTTAGACTCCACAAATCTCTTTCCAATATATTCAAATATAAAGAAATGTTTAAGACTCCATAATGACTCATACTTAGAAATATAAATGTTTAGTATATACAAAATAATGTAGTGACATTCATTAAATTTTTCTAATACAGCCCATTTTTAAAAATAGAAAAAACGGTGGTCCTATATATCCCAAATCGTGCACGATGTTCACCTGAGAACCTTAGCGTTATAGATTTTTTAACATTGTTTTCTGAATCATTATATAGATACAAAACCAAATACGAAAATTATGAATAATGACCACATAAATGTCGACATCATTATATAAACTAATTCTAAAAGTTAGTCCACTAGCGAATTAAATGTTGATGAGGTTATAATCAAACTCTAATGCTACAAGTCGTAGTCGGTGCAGGTAGGCAACCAAAGCTGGTAAATTCACTACTCTCTTTCTATCTTATATAACCATTGCACTTTCTGTGCTTAACACATCATCTTTTTTCATTATTATTATTTAAATTTATAATGTTTTGTAATTATTTAATATATTTTTCAAGAAAATGTTTGTCCGTGGAGAATTTTAATCTCACTCTATAAAAAAATTATTTTAATCTCACTCTATAAAAAAATTATTGAAAAGTTCAAACAGAAAAATCACAAATTTGTATTTCTAACGATGTTTTCCAACTCAAAACCATATAATCTTTCTTGTCATATGGTTTCCAGATCGAAATAAATAGTGAAATTTCTTATATATAAATATTCAAACCTAATTTTATTCTTATAAATTTATTTTCTTTTACATAATTGTAATTTGATGATAATGTTATTTAATGAGTATACTTTATCAAAAAAGCTTGATAAATATTAAAGTTTCTCCATTTATACGGATAAACCAAATCTATATACAAAACAATAAAATATAGAAAGTGCTCTTAATCATATAAACATAAGCTTATAGATATTGTTTAATCGCATATGATTGATCTTCTCTTGGTTTTAAGATTTTATTTTCATTCCTTTAGAGTTTTTACAGATATATCACAGATATAAAAAAATCATATCTTACATGTTATAATGAGCTGTCATTTTTTTAAAGAAAAATACTACTTAAAAGGTACATTGATTAACAATTTTCCACATCTAAATCATAGATTAGCTAAAAAAACGTAGTGATAAAGTTATCATTATCAAAGACGCATGGAAGATCGACAACTGCTCAATCAGCCAATCTTAAGACTTCATTGTTGCACCATATCTAATTAATTTAGTCACATAAATTTACTATATTAATAAACTAAAAGTAGCTTTATTTCAACTTACTAATAGTATATTCTAATTATAAATACTACAATTCCTTTTGAATTTATAAAGATGAATTTCACGTAGACAGCCACCATAATCGCCTCCATGGCTAATATTTTATTTGAGATATTGCAGACTTTGATTTTTCTATCTTTCTTTAACATCTCTATTTTCTCTTAGTCTATAAAATATATTAGGTAAATGTTCAAAAATGAACATTTTTTAGGTAAATCCATATTATGGCCTTAACAAAAAAAAAATACAAATCTTAAAATTATTAATAGACAACAGAAAGAAAACACACACCAATAAAAAAGTGCCTGAAAATGTAATATGTTACTCTTTAAATTGAATCTTAAATGTGTATACATAGGGTGATTTGATTTGCTAGATTAAAATGAAAATAAGTGTTAATTATTTAATTAGAGCAAATATTTGTAAATTACTATCATAGTTTTTTTTTTTAATTTCAGCGTAGTAGAGTTAAAATATGTTTAGTAGAGTTGACATTAATGAAAAATCGTGTATAGTAGAGTTAGATTTCCAGTGTAGTAGAGTTGATGTTTACGCTTTAATCAACTCTACCACAATAACATAGTGCAATGTAGTAGAGTTAGAATTCCAGTCTAGTATAGTCAAATTGTGTTTAGTAGAGTTGACATGAATGAAAAATCGTGTATAGTAGAGTTAGAATTCCAACGTAGTAGAGTTAAAGTGTGTTTAATAGAGTTAGATTTCCGCGTAGTAGAGTTGATGTTTGCGCTTTAATCAACTCTACCACACTAACAAAGTGCAACATAGTAGAGTTAGAATTCCAGCGTAGTCGAGTTAAAGTGTGCTTAGTAGAGTTGACATGAATGAAAAATCGTGTATAGTAAAGTTAGAATTCCAGCGTAGTAGAGTTAAAGTGTGCTTAGTATAGCTGACATGAATGAAAAATCGTGTATAGTAGAGTTAGAATTCCAGCGTAGTAGAGTTAAAGTGTGCTTAGTAGAGTTAGAATTCCAGCGTAATATAGTTGATGTTTAATCAACTATACCACACTAACATAGTGCAACATAGTAGAGTTAGACTTCCAGCGTAGTAGAATTAAAGTGTGCTTAGTAGAGTTGACATGAATGAAAAATTGTGTATAGTAGAGTTAGAATTCCAACGTAGTAGAGTTAAAGTATGCTTAGTAGAGTTAGAATTCTAGCGTAGTAGAGTTGATGTTTGCGCTTCAATCAACTCTACCACACCTAACATAGTGCATCGTCGTATAGTTAATTTTGAAAACCTAGCCTACTTCCGTAGTAGAGCTTAAATTACGAATTTACCCCTTAGTTATTAGCTCATCTGCCGCGCATCCAACTGATTCCTCCATAAGTGACGCCATTGTAGCTTTCTTGAAGCTCCTTTGCTTTTTCTGTTTATGGTTAGATCCATGGATCAAAGCATTTTGGTTTGTGGGATTGGAGTTTTAATGAAAGTCGATGGATTTTTTCGGTGGACTAGACCTACGGGTGTCAGGTCATAGGCATTGTCAAAGATTTAAGGCTCGATGAATTTCTGGAGATGGTTTATGCTGATTTTGGTTTGGATGAACATTGTCATGAGGTAAAACTAAGATACATGCCAGATGAAGTCATTTATTCACTACCACAAGATACTCCCCCTGTAATTGTAAGTAATGATATGCAATTGCAAGTGTTTGTGCAACAATTTCGTAAAGAAGCAATGCGTCTATGTGTCAAAATTTCCACTAGTTCTCGTGTTTCATCGAGTTTCCCTGAAAAAAGGTCAGTGTAGTAACGGTAAAGGAAACGGTGACGAGAAATTCCATTGTAAGTGGGAGAACAATGATGCCTCGTATAATAGAGTTGACCCTTGGTGTAGTAAAGTTGCTCTTTCGTGTAGTAGAGTTGATCGAGTGTTTAGTAAAGGTGGACCAAAGAATGAGCATATACCGGAAAATGTGAAACACGAAACTGAACATGCTGAGGACGAAGATGTGGAATTCAGATTCGACTGTTGCGATGATATGGATGGCACAAACTCGGATGATGAAGATTATATCAGTGTTTGTAGAAAATAGAAGGAAGAAGAAAAGCAAAACCTCTCGGAGAAAGCAATGCGGTTGGATTTGAATGTTGAGTAATTGGACATAGAAATGTCAGCATGGGCATTGGTTGTTGGGCAACAATACTCATCAAAAAAAGAACTCATGACGAGGCTAAATATTCTTTATGTCTTACTGAGGTTTGACTTCGATGTTGTTGCTTCATCGAATACAGTGTTGGATGTGAAATGTTGGGTACCAAACTATCAGTGGGGAGTGCGATCTTCACCTGTCGACGATGGTGGTTGTTTCTTTGACTGGGAGTATAGGGGAGAATATAGTTGTTCTGTTACAGAGAGATCAGGTCATGCACAACAAGCGTCTACGAAAGTCTTAGGAAGGTTATACATGGAATTCATAGGTTGAATTGGGTCATTTGTTCTTCTCGACATGTTGTTGATTCAATGAGCAAGTGATTTGGTCTAAAGGTACAAACTTAATTTTACGCCATAGTGGAGTTAATCTTCCTTGTAATAGAGTTCAATGTCAGTATCGTGAATTAAAAGTACGTAGTAGAGTTAATGTGGAAGTAGTAGAGTTAGACTCCGGTTTGGTATGTTGGAGTTAATTTTAACGTGGTAGAGTTAATGTGGAGTTAATCTTCCGGCATAGTAGAGTTGACGTCGTCATAATTACAATTTATGCAGATGAAGTAATGGAAATCACACTATACTCTAAGCCAAGCATGAGCCCTGGTTACAGCCAGTTCGGAAAGTAGTTTCCAAGAACTTTCATCGTACTTATTTACTATTAGAAGAGCGAATCTCGGAACCCTAATAAAGCTCAAAGTATATGGGCAAGACAGATTTAAGTTTCTATTCATCGCCTTCGATGCAAGTATTAGGGGTTTTCCCTACATGAGGAAGGTTGTTGTTGTTAATGGTACATTTTTGCTAAGGAAGTTCAAAGGTACTCTACTAACTCCTATCATGCAAGACGGTAACTTCAACATATTTCATATGGCTTTCAGTGTGGTTGATACCGAGAATGATGAATCTTGAGAATGGTTTTTTAGACAACACAACCGTGTGATCCCTGATGACAGAGAACTTGCCATCATATCAGATAGACACAAATCCATTGCTAAAGCCATAAAGAATGTGTACCCACTTTCTTCTTGGGGTATTTGCACGTACCACCTACGTAAAAACATTTTGTCAAAATTTAGATGTGGCGAGCCCTTTAGGTTGTTCAAGAAAGTTGTCACTGCTTTTACGGTCGATGAGTTCAACACTATACTTGCTCATATTCAGGCGTTAGATCCAAAGGTTCATGTTACTTGATAAAAGTTGACGTGCGGGTGTGGAATCGAGTTTACTTTCCCGGAAACAGATACAATTTCACTACGTCGAACATTGCAGAATCAATAAATCATGCGTTATCAAAGGCAAGAACTTTCCCAATTGTGCAGCTTATAGATGCAATTAGGGTGATGTTAACACATTGGTTCGCGAAGAGGAAGATGAAGGCCATTTTCACGTCTATTGTTCTAACAACTTCTGGTGAGAAGCTCCTAAAGGTAGAGTTAACACTCGTGTTGTAGAGTTAGCATTCCCGTTTATCCCTTCGTAATAGAGTTAAACACTCCCTTTAGTAGAGTTAGTCCCTTCGTAGTAGAGTTAACATTCATATTTGTTAAATGATAGACAAGGGTCGATGAACCTAGACAATACAACTTGCAGGACATAGACGAACACCAGGCTGTTGTTACGCGATCTGAATCTTCTCATTGACTGAGAAGACGTGTTCCAGTATGACGTCAAAAAAATTCCTTGTGTGCATGTCATTGCCGTTGCTGAGGCTTGGAGAAGGGTGACAATCGAACTTACCCATCCAAACTATCACACGACCTTCCTGTACAACGCATACTCTGGTAGTATCTTTCCTAGAGATGCTACAATTCCCGTTACGTTAGATCTGAGCTGTAAGGTGTGTAATCCACCACATGTGCGTCAACAACCAGGAAGGCCGCATAAATCGTGGATAAAGAGCTGGTTCGAGTGTTCAGAACTTGATAAACGTCTAAGAAAAGCTTCAGTTTGTTCTAAATGTAAGCAACTAGGTCACAATGCTCGTACATGTCGTGAAAGCATTCATTCTTGAATAATATAAGATTCAAAATTATTTAGTAGAGTTAATTCTTCTGTGGTAGAGTTAGTTCCTTCGCAATAGATTTAACACTGCCTTTAGCAGAGTTAGTTCCTTCTTCGTAGAGTTAGCACTGCCTTTAGTAGAGTTATTTATTCTGTGGTAGAGTTAGATCACCTATGGTCTTTCGAATCGTAGAGTTAAATTTATTTATGGTAGAGTTAACATTGGTATAAACGAGTATGGTATAATTAGTTCTTCTATGGTAGAATATTGTACTTGTTTATGGTTTAGTTAATTCTTGTATGGCTGCGTAATTTGCTTAATTTTTATTCAAAACATTAAAAAAAGTTAATCATTTATAGAAGAAATTAAAATAATAATTGTTCCAACATTCAAAATAACCGAATTTACAGAAAAAAGACAACCACTAATGGTTGAGAAATATCTTTGAGAATTCATAATGCCAAATGCATACTTCACAAGCATCTTCCATAGGTTGATCAATGCCTTCATCGAATCCTTCGAAGAAAGGGAGAATCTCTAGGAACTCACCATTGCAAGTACATCCTTCTCGAACATACGTTTGTTCTAGAATTAGCAACTCTTTCTCTCCTCGCCAACTGAGCTGAGCTGGGTGATTAAAGATTCTGTTATGTAGGTATCCTATGTGTTCCAATGTATCAACAACTATTTGTTGTAGTAGAATTCTTAGGACTTGATAACCTTTCTGTCTTGTGTTATCTCCTAAACAAACTAGGATAAATCCATATAACAGTTTGGCCTCTTCACATTCACCATTAGAAGCTCTTAGTAGCATTTCCAAATCACCATCACGATTTCCATTCATAAAAACTCTCCCATACCACATCGGTATAGAGCTTTCCACATTACCAGCATTACATAACCTTGTATGGAAATTGTTGAAAATAGTTTTATTTCTTGCAAAGGGAGAGAGATAGAATGGAACGAAACCTATATATATATATATATATATATATATATATATATTCCTAAGAATTTCATTCTCATTGCACAGTTCTTTAACATCCTTCGACACGAGCCTGACACTGTAAATCTCATCAAGTCCTTCTGTTGCACGTCTAGCTATGATGTTTGTTAAAACACTGTTTGGTAAGTCTGTGATATGTGTCTTGCGAACAATGTTGCTTCTTTTTGCTGAATCCACATATCCAAAAGAAAACAAATAAATATTAAAGTCAATAAAAAACATGTACAAGCATCAAGATATACAAACTATTAC
>JAKUCM010003969.1:0-23781 GCA_023374145.1 Lepidium sativum | reverse complement strand
GGTGATTTGCTAGATAAATGTGAAAGTAAATATTAATTATTTAAGTAGAGAAAATGTTCGAAAATTAATATAATAGTTTTTTTAAATTTTATATATATTATTTTGTCTTTTTCTAATGAGTAAAAAAACATATTTACGAAAATACCATTAATGAAATCTGTCACGTAAGCGATCAACTCTACCACATTAACAGAGTGCAATATAGTAGAGTTACAATGTCCTTAGTAGAGTTGACATGAATTAAAAATCGTGTAAGTTAGAATTCCAGCGTAGTAGAGTTGACTTTTGCGCTTTAATCAACTCTACCACACTAACAGAGTGCAACGTAGTAGAGTTAAAGTGTGCTTAGTGGAGTTGACATGAATTAAAAATTGTTGTATAGTAGAGTTAGAATTTCAGCGTAGTAGAGTTAAAGTGTGCTTAGTAGAGTTGACATGAATGAAAAATCGTTTATAGTAGAGTTAGAATTCTAGCGCAGTAGAGTTGATTTTGCGCTTTAATCAACTCGACCACACTAACCGAGTGCAACGTAGTAGAGTTAAATTGTGTTTAGTATAGTTGACATGAATTAAAAGTTGTGTATAATAGAGTTAGAATTCCAATGTAGTAGAGTTAATTTTTGTGCTTTAATCAACTCTACTACACTAGCAGAGTAGAGTTTAAGTGCGTGTAATATAGTTGAGTTGTGATAAAAATCCGTGCATGATAAAGTTAAGAAGTTTTACTAGTGATACAATTAAAGTGTGTTTAGTAGAGTTATTGACCTTTGTAATAGAGTTGATTTTGAAAACCTAGCCTACGTCTGTAATAGAGCTTAAACTACGAATTTACCCCTCAGTTAGTAACTCATCTGCCGCACACCTAACTGAGTCCTCCATAAGTGACGCCATTGTAGATTTCTTGAAGCTCCTTTTCTTCTTCCAAGGTCCTTCATTGTACTGCTTCTTCCAAGCTTCTTTGCTTTTTCTGTTGGATCTATGGATCATATCATTTTGGTTTGTGGGATTTGGAGTTTTAAAGAAAGTCGATGGATTTTTTTGATGGACCAGTCCTACAGGTGTCGGATCATAGGCATTGACGAAGATTTAAGGCTCGATGAATTTATGGAGATAGTTTATGCCGGTTTTGGTTTGGATGAACAAAGTCATGAGGTAAAACTAAGCTACATGCCAAATGTAGTCATTCATTCACTACCACAAGATACTCCTCCTGTAATTGTAAGTAACGAAAGACAACTGCAAGTTTTAGTGCAACAATTTCGTAAAGAACCAATGCGTCTATGTGTCGAAATTTCCACTAGATCTTGTGTTTCATCGAGTTTTCCTGAAAAAGGTCATTGTGGTAACGGTAAACGTAACAATGACAAGAAATTCCATTGTAAATGGGAGACCAATGATGCCTCGTATAATAGAGTTGACCATTGGTGTAGTAGAGTTGATCCTTCGTCTAGTAGAGTTGATCCTTCATCTAGTAGAGTTGATCGTTCGTCTAGTAGAGACGGCCTTTTTTAGTAGAGTTTATCTGGTGTTTTGTAAAGGTGGACCAAAGAATGAGCGTATACCGGAAAATGTAAAACACGAAACTGAACATGCTGAAGACGAAGATGTTGAATTCAGATTCGACTGTTACGATGATATGGATGACGCAAACTCGGATGATGAAGATTATATCAGTGTTCGTAGAAAATTGAAGGAAAAAGAGAAGAAAAACCTCTCGGAGAAAGCAATAGGGTTGGATTTGAATGCCGGGTATTTGGACATAGAAATGTCAGCACTAGCATTGGTTGTTGGACAACGATACTCATCAAAAAAAGAAATCATGACGAGGCTAAAGATTATTTCTGTCTTAAAGAGGTTTGACTTCGATGTTGTTGCTTCATCGAAGACAATGTTGAATGTGAAATATTGGGTACCAAACTTTCAGTGGAGAGTGTGAGCTTCACCTGTCGACGACGGTGGTTGTTTCTTTATCTGGAAGTATAGAGGAGAACATAGTTGTTCTGTTACAGAGAAATCAGGCCGTGCACGACAAGTGTCTACGGAAGTCTTAGGAAGGTTATACATAGAATTCGTAGGTGGAATTGGGCCATCTGTTCTTCCTCGACACGTTTCTGATTCAATGAACAAGCAATTTGGTCTAAAGGTACAAACTTAATTTTATGCCATGGTGGAGTTAATCTTCCTTGTAGTAGAGTTAAATGTCAGTATAGTGGAGTTAAAAATACGTAGTAGAGTTAATGTGGAAGTAGTAGAGTTGATGGAGTTAATTTTAACGTGGTAGAGTCTATAATAGACTTAAGCGCCTTGTAGTAGAGTTAAATTCCTCATAGTAGAGTTAATCTTCCTTCGTAGTAGAGTTGACATCATCATAACTACAACATATGCAGATGAAGTACTGGAAAACACATCGTACTCTAAGTCAAGCACGAGCCCTAGTTACAAGCAGTTCTGAAAGTAGTTTCCAAAAACTTTCGTCGTACTTGTTTGCTAATAGAAGAGCGAATCCCAGAACCCTAATAAAGCTCAAGTAGACGGTTAAAACAGATTTAAGTTTCTATTCATCGCCTTCGATGCAAGTATTAGGGTTTTCCGTACATGAGGAAGGTTGTTGTTGTTGATGGTGCATTTTTGCAAGGGAAGTATAAATGTACTCTACTAACTGCTACCATGCAAGACAGTAATAGCACTGCCTTAGTAGAGTTAGTTTCTTCGTAGTAGAGTTAACACTGCCTTTAGTAGAGTTAGTTTCTTTGTAGTAAAGTTAACACTGCCTTTAGTAGATTGAGTTCCTTCATAGTAAAGTTAACATCTTATTTGGTAAATGACAGACAAAGGTCGATGAAGCTAGATAGTACAATGTGCAGGACATAGACGAAGTTCAAGCTGTTGTTACACGATCTGAATCTTCTCATTTAGTCAATTTGACTGAGAAGACGTGTTCCTGCAAGCAGTATAACATTACCGTTGCTGAGGCTTGGAGAAGGCCGACAATCGAACTTACGCATCCATACTATCACACGACCTTCCTGTACAATGCATACTCTGGTAGTATATTTCCTAAAGATGCTGCAATTCCCGTTCTGTTGGATGTGAGACGTAAGGTGTGTAATCCACCACATGTGCGTCAACAACTAGGGAGGCCGAAGAAATCGAGGATAAAGAGTTGGTTCGATTGTTTACAACCTACAAAACGTCCAAGAAAAGTTTCAGCTTCTTCTAAATGTAAGAAACTAGGTCACAATGTCCGTAGATGTCGTGAAAGCATTCATTCTTGAATAGTAAAGTTAACTCTTATAGAAGACTTCATACTTATTTAGTAGAGTTAACATCGTCTTTCGAATGGTGGAGTTATTTATTATGTGGTAGTGTTATATCACCTATGGTCTTTCGATTGGTATAGTTAATTCACCTATGGTCTTTCGATTGGTATAATTAATTCTTTTGTAGTAGAGTTAGATCACATATACTCTTTCAGTGGTAGAGTTAGTTCTTCTGTGGTAGAGTTAGATCAGGTATGGTCGTTCGAATCATAGAATTGGATCATGTATGGTAGAGTTAATTTGTTGTCAATAACCTATATATTCATATATATAAAACATGTACGTCTATACAAGATCGCTTTTTTGCGAAACCATGTTTCTAAAAACATGTACGACTATACAGATATACTACTCTAAGACTATCCAAACTAAGACTATACAAATCTGCAAAGCTACCACTCTAAGACTATACATAGACTATAAAAATCTACCAATCCAGCAGGAGGTCTTGGGATCCTGTGATGAGGATGTTCTTATCACACAATTGTGCGGGTCCTGGATCACTATAAGCAATTTCCTCTTCTATTGGAAGTTCCTCTCTGAATTCAATAGCGTATTTAAGCCGAGAGAAACCGATGTACTTGTCACTAAGACCTTCGAAGTTGCATCCGATGGCCAAACACTCGATCATCTTGAGAGCGTACACGCCACAGTCGCATGACTGTTTATTACATGGTATGCCCTTAAGAACACGTGAAATCTTGTATTGAACTGCACTAATGTGTGGATGCATCTCCTCGGATGAGAAAAAATTGATCATCTTCGGAATCATCACGGCATCTGGCCTACGAAAAAGGAGAACCATGTAAATGAACTATACTACATATGTATACGAACTCTACTACACGAATAATAAACTACACCACAAGGTAAATGAACTCTACTACACATGTATATGAACTATATGAACTCTACTACACGGTATATGAACTCTACTATACTGCATTTGAGTAACTTACTTGCATGACTCTATCATTGTAGCAGCGACGTTGCAAGTTGGGTCGGGATCGTATATGCGAACCCTCTCTACACATTAACCTCCACGTCCACCCAATGGTTGTTGGTGATATATGAGGGATGTAGATCGTATCCATGTCTCTCATCCACTGCTTGTGAGTGGCACAAAATGTACGCCGAATGCCTTGGAAGATATCTTTAAACCCATTGAGCCACATGTACTTATCCTCATTTCCCACGAAATCCCTTGTGTACGTGTGACACCAAAAAGCACAAAATAGTAGATCGAGGAAAGCAATCCGATTACTCCTGTATGGGCTTGCATTTTGCTACAATCGTTGCCGAAAAAGACTCATCCCAGACGTCATATGCTGTAATAAAAAGAGAGAGTAACATAACTGTATTAGTACTCTAAATGAACTTTACCACAACAAACTTAACTCTACCATACATTTATTATTGAAATCTACTATACTTGAACTTATGCAATCATGTAGCCAACTATATTGAGGGATAGGCCACTAATGTTGTGGGGTGATCAAGCAGAGAAAAAAATCCGCATTTGGACTCGGGTTCCCGTCGACCGTAATGTCCCTACATAAATTAATAAATTTGTAAATAATCGACGAATTTGTATGCAACACAACACATAGCCACCTTGTCAAAGGGAAATAGATACTTACAATTCATGCATCACATAGTCGCGTAGCCGAAGTATTTTTATTTTAGGAATCGGCCCAAAAGGATCATAGACACGAGGAGAATGAACCACATTCTTATGAATCCTCTTGACATTGGAACAACCTAAGAAAGAAGATACATGTAAGAAGAAAAAAATGATAAATGAACTCTACAATAAGATATAATTAACTCTACTAAACGGTAAGTCAACTCTACGATACATCAAAAGAACAATAAATAAACTCTACTATAAGATAGAATGAACTCTACTAAACGGTAAGTCAACTCTACTATAAGATTGAATGAACTGTATTATACGGTGAATGAACTCTACTTTACGGTAAATGAACTCTACCATATGAGTAAATGAACTCCACTACATTTGAAATGATTCCACTACATTTGATATGAACTCTATCATATTGTAAATGTACTCTACCTGGTTCTTAGCGAGTATTTATGCCCGAGTCTCTTTCGGTAACATGTCTTCCATACCGACTAACTCCCCCTGTGTTTGTTTAGCCTTCTCAGGAGAATTCACTAGGTTTATGAGGCCAAGCTGTGACATTCATGATTTCAATTTTTCCTCATCGTAAGGTACCTTGTCAAGAGGTTCTCCTTTCGACGGTTCTTCTCTCTCTGGATTCCTAACAACCCCTGATAATGGGCTGAGAGGGTCGGATGTCTCCTGAGTCTCGATAAACCATTTATTCTAAAAAAATATGAAAAATGTCAACTCTATTAAACAAAATTATCAACTCTACCAATAAGACTTATTAAACACGGGTTTACCTGATTGGGTGGGATGATATGTTTGGTGCTGGCTTGGGACACTTGGGTGTCATTGAGGTGAGAATCTGCATTTGTTGGTGTTGTTGTTGGCTTAATTATCTTACGCACAACACCTGAACCTGCACTTGATGTTTTCTCCGAGTCCGAGTCCACTAAGCTAGGCCGCTCCCAAAGAGGTGTTTGCAAAGAGTAACTCTATTATGTTAGCTTGACAGTTGGTAGAGTTGCTAATAGTGGTAGAGTTCATTTTTATGGTTTAGTAGAGATGTATTGATCACAAGAATTGTTTAGTAGAGTTACACATATCTCGACTAAACCATATATAAGCTCTACGAAAGTTAACAACACACAACTTTATGTTTATATGATGTTTGTACAAATATGTATGTAATGTTAACAATTCAATGTTTGTACATAAGGTAAATCAATCAGAGTAACTCTCATTCAAATACAACTTTACGTACTGATTTAAGATACACATCTATAAGGGCATTCTCTGTATTGCCTTCTAGGTCTTCTTTGCGATTTAAAGGTTCATGAGTTCGATGTGGCACCCTCATCCCCATTCTCAGCCTTTTTGTTCTCCAAGCTACAAACATGTGGTTGCGCCCTGGTCTCCTCCAGCCTAAGAATCCTCTCAAGCATGACTGTATTGTCTGAGGTGTTACGCTCCAGCCTAAACACGCGGTCAGCAAGCATTGACATGTCTGTCCTAGTTTCCAACCTAGTTTCCTCCAGACGATATAAACGTTCAGCAAACACGTTGTGATTGTGTCTCATCCCTACAAAGGTTTTGGTCAAACCTCTAAGAGTGTCAAGCAATGCACTCGACTCCTCTGCCTTTTGCTTTTTCTTTTTAACGACTCTCACCACATCCTTCAGATAGTGGAGTCATCCATCTCTTTCTTCTCTTATTTCTTCTGTTTTTCTCCTCGACCTTCTGTTTTTTGTCCTTACGTTTGACCTCTTCCTTCTGTTTTCTACTCTTTTTGCCTTTCTTCACCTGCTCATTTGAATGAGCACAACATTTGCTCATCCTCTCCTGGACATAATCATTTGCCTTCCTCTTATTATTTATGTCCCAGACGGATTCATCTAGACTAGAGGCAAGTATGTCTCCAAGCATTGTGTCCACTTTGGGATCTGCAATATCATCTCGCCATAAAGGCATTATCTCCAGAGGCTGTGTAGTCAGCTATTTAAGATGTAACTGGTAAACGAGAATATGCAATTTATTAAACACAAATGAACTTTACTAAACCAGCAATCAACTCTACTACACATAAATGAAGTCCATTAAACTGTTAAAATAACTATACTAAACGTAAATGAACTCTACTACAGGTAAATAAACTCTACTACCCATAAATGAACTATACTAAACTGAACTCTACAACATTGAACTCTAGTTGAGTAAAATCAACTCCACTGTACTTGAAAATGAACTCTACTATAGGGTAAATAAACTCTACTATACATAAATGAACTCTATCAATAACCTAAACCAACTCTACTACAAAAGAAATTTACCTTTCCATTCTCTGTGTTTGTTGCTTTAATTTCACAATTTCCTTGAGTTCAATGGCTTGTTTTTTGATTGGTTTCCATCGTAGAATGGGGACGTCACTTTCTCTTTGATCCCAAAATATTTCAGCTAGTATGGGGGTAGACTCAAATGCCCATATGAGAAATGGGTGCACAAACCCATGTAGAGTGTAAGTAGTGTCCTTTTTGTAAGCTGCACTTTTGATCAGTTTGATCAGTTCTTAAAACGCCACTCTTCCCCATGGATGCCTATCGAATTTCTCAAAATCTACAATCAACTTCGCAGAACTAAAAGGAATCCTACTATTTACGTGATAACCATAAACCCCTACAAGCAACACCACTAGAAAGCCCACCATCTTCCTCTTCTCGAAAGACCACCCTATACATATTCCTAACACGTCTTTCACTCTACCCATGTAGGGCCTTCACCAACCCCTAAACTCATTTCTTCCCAAAGCTATTCATGGGCATCTGCCACATTAGAAGACTCCTCGAAGTTATCGCAATTAAGCTGCGTGATTTCCATGAACTCATGTAGAGAAAACCTCGTAGATCTAGACCCAAACACACCCATATCTCATACTTCTTTTTAATCAGTAGTTGATGCATCAAGAAATACTGTATATGCTTCCCTATAAACGTGTAGTCGGAGTCTGCAAGCTTCAGAAAAATGCCTAGGTAAGAGTTCTCCTTTATGTTTACGTATGCATCCTCGCCAATACCCTTGATCATATTACTGATGTTTTTAAGATTGCAGTAATGGTTGATGCTTTGGTTCTTCATCACCGGTAGACCGTGTTTGAAAAGCTTCTCCCAGTACTTCTTCTCAACCATATTTAAAGATGAAAACAATCGATAAACATTAAAAACTCAACTCCATTACACACAAATGAACTCTACACGGAACTCAACTCTACCAAACGTCAGACTAACTCTATTACACTTCACCCTACACGGAATCCTACTTTACCACACTATAACCTAACTCTACCAAAAGTCAAAATAACTCTACTACATGGCATCTAACTCTACCACACAACAACCTAACTCTACCACACTACAAGCCAACTCTTCCACACTACAACCTAACTCTACCAAACGTCAGACTAACTCTACTATACGGAATCCAACTATGCCACACTACAACCTAACTCTACTCTACCACACTACAACCTAACTCTACTAAACGTTAGACTAACTCTACTACACTAAACATATCTCAACTACACTTCACCATAACTCTACTACACTAATCGTATCTCTACTACACTTCACCCTTATCCTCAGAACTAGTTACGAACTATATCATATTGGCTTAGACCCGGGAAGAAGTCTACTTGACAAACACATAAGAATAAGATGAAGAACAAAAACCCAAATGTCGCAAAATCGAGAAACCCAAATGTCGCAAAATCGACAAACCCAATGTCTACGTAAACGATAAACCCAAATATCACCGCGAAAAAGAAGAAAAATAAGAAGAAGAGAAGAAGAAGAAAATAAGAAACTTACCTTTGATAAAGAATACGACAATGAAGACGACGAGTAAAAAGATGAAGAAGAAGACAGCGAGTAAAAAGAAAAAACCGAAGAAGACAATGAGTAAGACGACAAAGACGATGAATAAGACGACGAAGAAAAGAAAGAGAGGTTAACGACGATGGTTATGTTTCTTTTTTCTTTTGTGAAACTAACCAGAGAAGAAGAAAGAAGAATAAGAAAAGTTATATTTTTGGTTCAAGGATGCAATCGTAATTACACTTTTAACGCTTTCTTTTTTTTGAACAAAAATTGTTTTAATAATTAGAGTATAGTTTTGCTCTATTTGTGCAATTCTTTCAAAAAATAATTGTGAGTTTTTGCAATCTTGTTGTAACATTAAGTTCGACTGTTCCTTATTACATAAAGTAAATTAAATTTGTTTCATTGAGTTGTGAGATGTTTACTTTGACATTTAGATCGCTTAGAAACAAGGAGTTTATCATGTGGAGCTTGAGATCGATTCGAAGTTGGTTGTTGGGTTTTTCAAAATAAAGAGTGTGGATTTATGTTCCTTGTCTTTCCTATGCTTGTACTATAACTTCACTAATTGAGATTATATAGTCTAGATTTTCCACCTGTATAGAGAACCTAATAGTTTTACCAATAATTAGCGAACTATACTTTTTCATTTTCGTTATGTTTTCATTCTTGTTTATCTTCTCCGATACGAGACAGAATTCACTCGTCTTCATTATTTTTTCACGTCATTCTCTCTTTCGGTAATACAACAATGTCTTAATTATAAGATTGATACTCTGCTAGGTATGTAAGAGAGGTCACCTAATTCAGGCTGTATGTTTTCTTTTTATTAATATATGATTGCCGTTGACAGAAAAAAGTGAACGATTATTATTTGATTTATTAATTGCTAAATAAAATTTGAGAGAGTTCTTTTTTTTTAACAAAAGAAACATAAGGTAAATTTTTAAAAAATTTAGATTACATTTTTTTTATGAACTCCAGATTAAATTGGGTCACAACTGGCCGGTCCAATAGCCAAATTTCTACATAATGTACGGAAGGAGACTCGTTCCTAAATTATGCAAATGCACTACCTTAAGTGAAATTACCGCCTGCCACTAGGGTAGATGCCATTTGCATTTAGAATACGCTTTTAGGTACATAAAATCATTTAATTCGACTATTTTTTACTACATATTTTACGTATTTTTAAAATACAAAAATATATATTTTGCCCACTATATGTTTTTCTATTTTAATAACTACATTTATTGTATTTGATTTTATTTTCTTGAATTTGATTTCACAAATATTTTTCTTAATTGTCTCGGTCAATTTTAGTTATAACTCGTGTCAATTTTTGTTAGCTCGAATCCAGCTGCTGGATATTCTTCTAATTATAATTTTTTTTTATTTTGTTTGTCACCGGTAGTCTTATTAAAAGTACCAAAAACCTTATAGAGTCCCTTACAATCAACTATAACTTTTCTCTCTTACAATCCTGGCGAGAGAATCAGCCTTATAATTGAGGTAACGCGGAATTACCGTAAGGAAAAATGATGAAAACATGACTCGTAGACGTGCGAAGTCCTCCTGGTAGGGGACAAAGGCAGGCTAATCATCCAGCTTAGAGAAATCTCCAACATGGTCTAACAATCCGTACACATCTCCGCTTCAAAAGCCTGGATAGCTATCAATGATTCCATGGCCCATAAAACAGCTTCAACCTCTACATGCAGCCCTGACAAACTTCGATTGACGCCTCGAGCTCCCGAGAAAGTACCCTCTACCGAATCTGGAAAGCTGAACCAGCCTAACCCCGGTTTCTGAGTCGACATCTTCCATGTTGCGTCCACGAAACATTTGAAACCCGTGAAGCCTGAATTGGTTGTAGTAGGGAAAATCAAAGAGGATATATGTGTCCCGGTGTAGCCCCTCTGTATGGACCGTGGAAACGATGGTCGTCGCATAATATCTGACCACTTTTGATATGCTTCCACTGACCCCAAAATAGTTTTACGAGGATCACTGACTTTATTCAAAAAACAGAACTTGTTCCTCGCTTTCCAAATATTCCATATCAACCATGAAAAGAATTGTAGATCCTCACCTTCTGGTAATCGCCAAAATAAATAGTCCAAATTAGACCAAATGAATTCCCGTGGGAATATATGTATCGCAGATGGAATGTCTAATAGGGCCCACGTCTGCAGCGCCAAAGGACATTGGAAGAGGATGTGATTAATTGTCTCAGCCTCTGCTCCGCACCTTAAACTGTTTATAGCATAGTTAATTCCCCAATACTTAAGATTTTGATTTACAGCCACATTTCCTGATAGAATTTGCCATAGAAAATGTTTTATATTGTTCGGGGTTCGAATTGACCACAATTTGACATATAAAGCCTGCAAATTTTGCCCTGTAAATTCCACCTGTAAAAGAGACATAATCTCATCAGTGCGATACCCTGACTTAACCGAGAATCTTCCAGACTTGGTGAAATGCCAACCCCAATAATCAAGCCGTTTTTGTCGTGATATTGGGATGCCTAAAATAAATTGAACATCAACAGGGTCAAAATATTGACGGATTAAAATCTCCTTCCAAGATCCTGACTGGTAGTTGATAAATTGAGCAACAATAAGGTCAGAAAATATTGAGAAGGACTTTGGTAGTACCTGACGTGGTATAGTGTCCAGAATCCAGGGATCGTCCCAAACTCTTATTGTTTCCCCATCCCCAATTTTCCTAATTGCACCTTTGGAAACCAAAGACTGTGCAGATAGTATACTTTGCCAATCTTATGAAGAGTTAGCCCGCTGTCCTACCAACAGCGGGCAAGTGTTGTTAAAATAACGACCTCACATAATTCGTGTCAACATTGACTCTGGGTAATCCAGGAGACGCCAAAACTGCTTTGCTAACAAAGCCGAGTTAAAATCCTCTAAAACCCGAAATCCAAGGCCCCTTCGGACTTCAGTTTACAGACCGTCTTCAATTTCTGCCAATGAATCCCTCTTGACGTGACTAAACTAAACCACCAAAAATCCGGAATAGCAGTATTAAGGTCCTCGAAAACCACTTTTGGAAGTTTGTAACAAGACATTACATAGGTGGACAACACTGTCAAGACCGATTTTATCAGAACTTCCTTGTCCGCTCGAGATAAGAATTTAGAGGACCAACTATTAATCATGTCTCTGAGTTTATCTATAACAAAAGCAAAAACCTCTCTCTCTTTTTTTTTTTTTTTTTTTTTTTTTTTTTTTTTTTTTTTTTTTTTTTTTTTTTTTTTTTTTTTTTTTTTTTTTTTTTTTTTTTTACTAGTTTTAGCAGATAACACATGACCAAACTGAATCTAAGACTTTAGAAAATTAATTTGCTGTCCCGAAATCTGTTTGTACTCTCTAAGTATCCGCAAAATTTGTTGCGATTCTTCAAATAAAGCTTTACAAAAGACAAAACTATCATCTGCGAATAATAGATGTGTCATAGCAGGACTAGACCGAGCGATAGAAATACCCGTCCGCAATCCCCGTTGCTCTGCAACCCATGGTTTGTAAATCAACACTTCCATGCACAAAATAAAAATGTAAGGCGAAATAGGGTCTCCATGAACACAACCCCCATGAACTCCATTTAATAACACAGAGTATTCGACACAAGTAATGCAGAACATAATGCATCTTATCCACGCTTCACAGAATCCCAACTTCCGTAATAGTATCTCAACAAAATTCCATTCAACGCGGTTGTACGCTTTACTCATATCCGTCTTAACGACCATGTAGTTACTCCTGATCAACTTATTTGTCTGCAGGGCATGAAACATCTCTTGGGCGATTAATATATTATCTGATATATTCTGCCCAGGAACAAATGTGGATTGTGTTTCTGACACTAACTTAGGCAGAACCCGACGTAGACGAATACACAGTACCTTGGATATGATCTTGTATACATAAACTAATTGGTCTAAACTCCAACATCCATGTTGGCCGGGAAACTTTCGGTATTAGGCAGATATTATTTTTATTTAAACTCCGCTCAAAGGAGCCATTTGCTAAAAAATTACTAACCAAGACAACCAAATCATCCTTTACAGTATCCCACGCCTCCTGAAAAAATAGCACTGTCATGCCATCATGTCCTGGAGCCATAAGACTCATCGTGAATAAAGCACAACAAACTTCCTCATGTGTAACTCGTCGCATCAACAATTGATTATCGACCTCATTAATTTTGGTTTTTAACTCATCTAGAACAATAGTTGAGTTCCCATTACTAGAGAAAAGCAAACATAAATAGTCTATTGCCTCACGCATGATATCGTCATCTTTGGATACCCAAACATCAGCCCCGATATAAAGACCAATTATCCTATTGCGAGCTTGATAACAAGGCTTTTTCTGTGTGCCTCAAATAACCTACTGTTATGTAATCAATTGCAATACAATATGGTGTCAATCCACTAGGTGAGTAACTAGCAATTGGGATGCAATCTACTTATCCTAATCTAAGTTCAAGAGGCGTTTAGTATAGACCTTACAAAGCCTAATAACACCCTAGAAAATCAATCTCTTGAGCTAGGAGAAGTTATCTCAACCTAAGCATGTTCAAGCGATTCCCCAAACGCCTACCCGGGGGGGGGGAGGGAATCCCCAAGTAATCAGATTTCAATTGATCAGAAAGAAATAAGTATTAAGGACACTTAAATTAAAGAGATCTAAAACCTTAATCAAACATAAACAAATCTGGAAATCCCTAAGTTTTCCCCTAATCTCACCCTCTCCTCAAGAACCCTAATTTAACTTACTCAGAATTCATGAAGTAAAGCATAAATTCAGAATCGAAAATCAATTGCATAAACTTAAAGATTTTAGTAAAAGAGAATTCAATTTTGCTTAAGAGAATCGAAAATTGCTGGAAAATATGATATATTAAAAGTGGAAATTCTAGTACAATTTATAGATCAACAAAGATCTTAAGTCTTAAAGAAAAAAGGAAAATTACTTAAAAAGTAAAAAGGAAAATTGCTTAAAAAGAAGAAAGGAAAATTCCCTAGAAAGAGAAATGGAAAATTCCTTGAAAAGAAAAAATGGAAAAAGGCTAAAACATTATTCGGCTTGCTTCTTTACATAAAGGGGTATTAATGGGCCGTTTTCACATTCTGGTGTGAAGAACCACTCGACCAAATGATGGTCGAGTGTCATAGATATATGCCAAATCTTCTAGGTCACATCCTGAACTTCAACTTTAGGCCAACCGATTTCTCATAGGTCTTCTTGTAGTCCGAAATACTTCATGAAAAGCTCCAAAAATCACCTAAAAATACCCTTTATGCAATGTATGCAATGCTCAACACTAAGTATGCAAATTATGCCTAAAAGAACCTAAAACAACGATAATAATGCAAGTATGAATGCGAAACATGCTAAATAATGCCCCTAAAATGTGGTAAAATGCAGATACATCAAGTTCCCCAAACTTAGTTTTTGCTTTCCCTCAAACAAATATGCATAGAGCTAAGAAGGAAGAGAGGTTGCTGACAATGGGAACATCTTACTTCAAATAGATAACTTATCAAGCTGAAAACTGTAATCCACAAGTGAACCCCTATTCTTTTGTAAAAACCACAATCTACTTACATCAAGGTTTAGCATAATAACCGAGTACTCCCTAATACTTATTTGGACTCTAAGAAACTTAGATTTGAAACCTATTTCTTTAAGTGCAGACCGCAGGAGGGGATATCGATCAAAGACCTTGGGATTCAACTTCCTCAAATTCAGCTAGACACTATGAATTAAGCATTTTCGATCACTTCTTATTTTCAACTCCTACCTTTGCTCAAACTCGTACTTATTTGCTTCAGCTTTATCAATGAGACACGAAAAAGTACAGGTTCACGCACAGTCCCAGTTCACCTTAGGCATCAATGTATTAGCTTTATCAAAGGGATGAGAAAAAGTACGGGTTTGCGCACAGTTCTGGTCCATCTTAGGCAACATCGGAATGGTTTCATCGATGAACACAAGAAGGTACAGGTTTACGCACAGTCCCCATTCATATTAGACTATATTATTTGAGCTGAGTTGTAAGAAGGACGATTCTATATTCATCTTATGCTTTTCTTTTAACTTAGCTAGCTTAACCTAAGGAAGGATCTTATGCAATGTATTTCAAGCCCCTAATTTGGTAAAAATGGAATTCGATTATGAGGCAACAAATCTGGTCCTTTTTGAGACACAACATAAGTATCGATCTCAAAGGTCAATGATCTACCAATCAGTGTTCAAGAGGGGAAAACGCAAGTCCAAGAGTTCACTATGGTTACTAGCCAATCAACCTAGCAAGTCTGTCTATCATTAGCAAGATGATTCCCAAAAATCTAGACTCGATCCTATATGAATGCAAAGCAGCTACATGAACACTCTGTTTTTGACTGATTGTTTTTTTTTTCAATTTTTTCAAATTTTTATGGGTTTTCTATGCCTTAGATGATATGTAATCGAAAAAATATGCTAAGTGAAAATATTTTTTGTTTTTCTATGCCTTAGATGTAATGCGAATGATGAAATGCAACGAATAAAGGCTAAGAATCACAGAAAACAAAGTCAAATGTCCTCTAGAACCCTCCCCCAAACTTAAATCACACAGTCTCTTGTGTGTATAAAAGTCCGAAAGAGGATCCTAGACCAGCAAGTCAAGAGAAAATATGCAATCACACAGTCCCTTGCTCGAGTGTTTTGGTCGAGTGTCGTGATTGATGCTTGATCTCATGTTGCTTGAGTGTCTGGCTCGAGCTTGCACCTGCTGTGTCGGATGGTCTCCTATATAGGAACACCACAGTGTTTGCTGAGGAGTGCCTAGCCGGTGTTGGTTGCTGCTGCCTCTCATGATCCATGGATACATAAGCGCGCCTTGGGCGAATTGGCTGTGATGGCGGACCCCTGTTCCTTTCCAAAACAGCTATTCTTCTACTCAGCTCCTCATTCTCTCGCCTTCTAGCCTCGTCATTAGCAGTCAACTTTTTGACCTTCTTCATAAGCCATTTGTTCATCTTTTGCAATAAGCCAATGTGCTTGTGTGCTTCTATAATTGGGGCTCCTTGACGTGGTGGCATAGCGTATTCTTCAAAACAGTATGCCTCGGGATCTACCTTGTCACTGTCTGTCGAAGATGAGTGTGGTGGTGGACCGTTTGGATCATATAAAACCTCCAGAGGTGGGTTAAAATCCGTGTTCTGCCCCATCCGTATTGACGTATATTCCTTGTTGGGCAGAAGCAGCAAAGCGTTTGGCCTTAATAAGTGATGGAAAGAGTATATAGGCTTACCTTGCACTTCTACAGTGGATAGGATTTGACTCCTCCTTAGATGATCCAAGTTCATGAACCGAGGATCTGCCCATTCTCTATCATCGATGGGCACTCCACATATTTCCAAAATGCAAGTGACGAGTCCTCCAATGGTTATCTTGCCGTCACGTTCGCCAGTCCTGTTTTCTCTTGCCCAATCGCGGTAATTGACAAGCTGATTTGTGAATTGGATGGTAAGGTGTGATTTGTTTCTATCTCCAAGGATCCGGGATCTGTCGCTTTTTGTTCCGACTATATCTTTTATCGCAGTCACTAGCATTTCCATCTCCCCAAGATTGATATTGCCTGTAGTAAAACGTGAGAAGAAAGTATTTGCAAGGATCATGCGAAAATATCTCAAAGCTGGGTTTCGGATCAGAGACCCCATCGATTGAGCTAACAAGAATCTACTCCTTGTTGAGACTATGGAGCGCCATAGATCGTCTATTTCGGCTCTGTCAAAGTCGGGTCCATAGTTCTCGGATTCGGATCTAGGAAACTGGAACAGGTCTCGGAGTGCTCTGAAAGTCATGCGATAGTCTCGCTCTCTTATTGCGAAGAAGATGTACCCGCCACCTTGTGTTTCTTGAAGACCCATATTCTCTGCATCATAGAGAACAATTCGGACTGTGGCGAGAAACTGCATGGTCTCTTCCTTATACGCACGTTCTGGATGAGATGCGAATGTGGACAGCCCACAGTTTTGCAACATTAGATCCACGTCCCTAGTTATGGCCATTGTGGTTAACGCCTCTTTGCATGGGTAGCGGGTTCCTATGAAGTCCATTCTTCGCAGATCATTGAGTGCTCTTGCTGCGTTGTGCTGTTTCTTCATCTCCTTCTCCTTCATTCCTGCCTGAATGATCTCCCTCGCTTCCTCAGCTTCTTTCTCGCCATATCCTGATTTCCGGAGTATTTCGTGATCAGCTTCTAGATCCTCCTCTGCGCCTTCTTTGTTTCCCATCTCTGGATCATCTTCGTCCATGTACTCTCTTTTCTCCTCCGTCTTACCAATATCCTTTTCTTCCTTTTGTCAGGTATTAACCCACTCATAGAATACTCTCCTTGATGAGGATTGCTTCTGTTCCGAGCGTCGTTCTTGGCGTTACGTCGGAGGAGACTAGCATGGTTGGCTTTGCGGTCACACATGGAGTTCGTTTGTCGGAAAGGAAGAAGGAATTAAGACACTCGATCTTGACACTCGAGTAGCTGTTGGTCGAGTGTTGTGGAGATGTTGAGAAAAGAGTGTCGATTTTCCTTAAAGAAGTTTCTGCAAAGAGAGAAAACTAGAGAGAGCTTTTAGTGAGAGAATGTGTTTAAGTGTGAATGAGAAGGAGAGGGTCCTCCTCTCTATATAGACGATGAGAGATAAGGGGGAATCTTATTCAAATTTGAAATATGAAAGTGGATTAAATCAAATCTTTTAAATTAAATGTGAAAGATAATGTATTAAAGATAGATTTGACCCGTTTTTGCAGTAAATGTCTCCCCCTTTTCAGCTTTTGGCAATTATAGGTGTGTAGGCATCAGAATAGGCGTGATGGCGGGACACTCGATCATGACACTCGAGCTGGTTTGGTCGAGTGTCAGTCTGCCAAACGACAGCTGACACTCGAGTGGGACACTCGACCAGGCGTGGTCGAGTGTTGTCCCATCATGTCGGTTCCGGTCCCACATGTCCTATCTTGGGCCCTACATCCTGCAAAACGCTCAAAATTCCTTCCAAGTGCACGTAAGATGAAGTAATGCAATTCTAAAGATGAAAACTATAAAAGAAATTAACCCTAATGAATGCAAATGTGAAAATTAAATGTATTTACAGAGGATACCTTTGGGATTGCCTCCCAACTGCGCTCGTTTATAGTCCTGAGCTTGACTTCCTCATATTCATTGGAGATGAGGAGGCTCATCGAGAAGAACCAAAGTTCCCTCGGGAATCGTACAGTTAGCCAAGTATGGTTTAACTCTATGACCATTCACTGTAAATCCTTCTCCTTTGTTGTTGGTCAAAGTGACTGCTCCATATGGTAGAACTTTTAGTACTGTAAACGGACCAGATCACTTGGATCAGAGTTTTCCGGGGAACAGCTTGAGTCTAGAGTTAAAGAGGAGCACTTGATCACCGGTTGTGATCGTTTTTGGTTGAATCTTCCTGTCGTGGGCTGCCTTGGTGCGATCCTTGTATGCTTTAGAGCTATCATACGCCTCAAGTCTAATCTCCTCTAGTTCATGCAGATCCATCTGTCTCTTTTCTTGGGCTGTCTTGAAGTCGAAATTCAGAAGCTTGGTTGCTCAAATCAATTTTTACTCTAGTTCTACCGGCAAATGGCAAGATTTTCCATAGAGCAGCTGAAAAAGTGTTCTCCCAATGGGTGTCTTGAAGGCAGTCCGATAAGCCCAGAGGGTATCGTCTAGTTTGGCGGCCTAATCTCGCCTTGATAGCCCAACTATTTTCATCAGAATAGACTTGATCTGTCTATTAGATACCTCAACTTGCCCACTGGTTTGGGGATGATAAGGAGTCGCAACCTTGTGTTCAACCCCATGTTTTCTAAGCAGGTTTTCGAAGACTTTGTTGACGAAGTGACACCCTCCATCGCTGATCACGACTCTTGGTACTCCAAACCTGGGAAAGATGATGTGTTTAAACAGCTTCAGTACCACCTTTGCATCGTTTGTAGGAGATGCAATGGCTTCCACCCATTTGGAAACATAATCCACTGCAACCAGAATGTAATTGTTCCCTAAAGATGGTGGTTTAAAAGGTCCAAAGAAATCGATTCCCCAGCAGAAAAATACTTCTATTTCCAAGATAGGATTCTGAGGCATTTCATTCCTTCTACTTATACCGCCCGTTCTTTGACAACAATCACACCTGGATATGAACTCTTGGTAGTCCCTAAAGATCGATGGCCACCACAATCCAGATTGAAGAATCTTTTGTGTTGTTTTGAATGCTGCAAAGTGTCCTCGATATGTGGATCCATGGCAGTGTTCTAATATTCCCTTAACTTCTTCTTCTGAAACACACCTTCTGAATAATCCATCGGACCCTTGCTTGTAGAGAAAGGGTTCATCCCAGAAGTATTGCTTCACATCCCGAAAGAATTTCTTCTTCTGATGATGGTTCAGAGTCTTAGACAGTTCTCCTGCTACCAAAAAGTTAACCAGATCGGCATACCACGGCAAATAAGTCCCTACAAGCTTCAAACCAATCGAGAAACATCTTCTCTGACACTCGACCAAAGGTTGGTCGAGTGTCATGGTCGAGTGTCTGATAGTGAAACTCAACAAATTTTCTTCCGACATGTCATCGTCTATAGGAAGGGGTCCTTTCACCTGCATTCGGGAGAGATGGTCTGCGACACCGTTTTTTATCCCGGGTTTGTCAACTATCTCCATGTCAAATTTCTGTAGCAGCAAAATCCACCTAAGTAGTCTAGGTTTGGCATACTTCTTTTTCATTAAGTACCTTAGAAGCTGCATGATCTGTATGCACAATAACTTTTGATCCAACCAAGTAGGATCTAAACTTCTCGAAGGCGAACACTACTGCAAGTAACTCCTTCTCTGTCGTGGCATACTTCACCTAGGCCTCATCTAGTGTTCTGCTGGCATAGTAAATCACATTGAGCTTCTTATCATTCTTTTGTCCTAGAACTGCTCCAACAGTGTAATCACTAGCATCACACATTATCTCGAAAGGGAGAGTCCAATTAAAAGCTTGGACAATAGGGGCTGTGACTAAGGCTTCCTTAAGTTCCAGAAAGGCCATGAGACAGTCTTCATCAAAGATGAAGTCTGTCTCCTTCCAGAGGAGATGAGTTAGAGGCCTAGCAGTCTTAGAAAAATCATTAATGAAACGCCTATAAAACCCTGCATGGCCCAAGAAACTCCTAATGTCTTTCACTGTTTTGGGAGGCTGTAGTTGCACCATGACTTCTATTTTAGCTTTATCAACCTCAATACCCTTTGCAGATATCTTATGACCCAGAACAATGCCTTCTTTCACCATGAAGTGGCAATTTTCCCAATTAAGCACAAGGTCTGTCTCGACGAACCTAGATAGAACCCTGCACAAATTCGACAAACAGGAGGAGAAGGAGGAGCCATAGAAAGAGAAATCGTCCATAAATACCTCAACCATCCCCTCAATCAGATCTGAAAATATCGAAGTCATGCAACGTTGAAAAGTAGCAGGTGCATTACAAAGACCAAATGACATTCTCCTATATGCAAATGTGCCATAAGGGCAAGTAAATGTTGTCTTTTCTTGATCATTTGGGTGTATAGGGATCTGGAAAAATCCACTATATCCATCAAGGAAACAGTAGTATGAGTGATTAGCTCATCTTTCTAACATTTGATCAATGAAGGGTAAAGGGTAATGATCCTTTCTAGATGCATAATTCAATTTTCTAAAATCAATGCACATTCTATGTCCTGTAACAGTTCTAGTTGGGATCAAATCATCATTCTCATTCCTAACAACAGTGACTCATCCCTTTTTGGGCACACAATGCACAGGAGAAACCTATCTGCTATCTGAAATGGGATAAATGATATCAGCATCTAGCAATTTTAAAATTTCTTTCTTAACAACCTCTTTCAAATTTGGATTTAATCTCCTCTGAGGTTCCTTGCTAGAGTAGGATTCATTTTCGAGGTGAATTCTATGTGTGCACAAGTCAGGAGAAATTCCTTTAATATCAGACAATGAATATCCTAGAGCTTTCCTAAACCGTTTCAACTCAACAAGCAACATACCTAACTCACCATCAGTTAATGCATCATTCACTATAACAGGATTTGTCGAGTTAGTTCCAAGAAACGCGTACCAGAGCCTGGAGGGACCTGGTTTGAGATCCACTTTTGGCGAATTAAGCTCCAACCAATTGTCTGGATCGACTTAGGGTTGACACTCGACCTTGGTGTGGTCAAGTGTAGTGCTCGAGTGTAGGCTGTCTGAGGCTGGATCAGGATACTCGAGCTTAGCTCTGTCGAGTGTCATGGTCGAGTGTGTGGCTTCAACAAGAGTTTCTTCCTTTAAAGGCTTGCAAGAATCCAGCATTCTCTTGTGATCCTCTGTCTCTTTATGCACGTACCCATCACAATCATCTTTTGTTAAAGCAGTACCAAGGTGATCTTCTTCCATTAACTCCTCGAACAGATCCTCTGAAAGATCGTCTATCTCTTGAACTACAAACAGCTGTCCTTCAATATCTGGTTTCCTCATCACATCGGTGATGTTGAAGGTCATCTTGAAATCCTTCCCCAAATTAAGTTCAATCTACTCCTCAACCTGAATTAGTAGATCTTCTAGAATATCATGTGGAATTCTGCAAGTCAGTCGGTTTTCTGGGCTCAGGAGGCGACACTCGACTAGAGGTTGGTCGAGTGTGATGGTCGAGTGTCAGGGGTTTCAGCGGTTTTGTGCTGATTTCTGTTTGTTCTTCGACCAAATCATCCTCCCCTTCCTTAATGGCACTGTCCTCAGTGGCGTCTGTGTCCTCAGCACGTATTAGTATTTCATGGCCACTACAAAGTGTAATGGCGTTAGCGTGATACTCCTTAGGGTTTTGAACAGCTTTTCCTGGTAGTTGTCCAGTTGGTTTTACGGTTGATGAGGATCCTTACTGATTCTCGACATACTTGAGGCGGGCATTAAGAGTTTCAAACTTGCAGTTGAGGTCATTATGGGATGCATCGATCTTAGTATGTACCTCAGCAAATTTCCTTGTTATTTCAGAAGTTGTGGCTGTCTGTTCTTTCAGTATTTGCTGTAATATGTCCATGACGTCAGGTGTTTATTGGGGTTGGGTTGTGTTGTTTGATTCGTAACCAGGTGGTACAGTGTGTTGGTGGTGATGAGTTTGCTGGTATTGTTGTTTTGGGATAAAGGTTTTTGGTTGTGGTTGGTTGTGTGGTTTTGGTGGGTATACTTGATCTTGAGGGTTCGCTACGTTGGTGTTTCTGTAGGAAAGGTTTGGGTTTAGTTTGTAGTTGTTGTAAGGCATGTAGCTGTTGCCTTGATTCTGCACAAAACTGACCTCCTCTACCTTATCTTCGTCCTCTTCAACCTCGTCTGACTCACTCACATGATGCACCTGCTTTTGGTGAACTGAGAGCAACCTATCGAGCTTGTCTTGTATTGCTTTGAGCTCCTTTCTACTAACCATGTCAGGATCGGCTGTACCTCTAGGAGTTCGATCATAGTCTTCACTGTATTGGCCATCTGCTTGTGCTAAATTTTCGACCAGTTCCCATCCATCAATCTACGTCTTTGTTCAGAAAGTTTCCATTGCTTGCTGTATCTAGTAACATTCGGATTTTGGGGAGAACTCCTCTGTATAGAGTGCTAAGAAGTGACTCAGTAGTAAACCCATGATGAGAACATTGGGATTGGTACATCTTGAATCGTTCCCATGCCTCAGAAAATGTCTCAGAATGGTTTTGCTTGAAACCGGAGATAGAATTGTGAAGTTTCGCGGTTCTGGAGTTGGAGAAAAATTTACCTAGAAACGCTTGTTTGCAGGCGTCCTAGGATGTAATAGACCCCTGGGGCAAGTGTTTTTCCCACAAGTGTGCTTTGTCTCCAAGAGAGAAAGGAAACAACCTCAGCTTTAAAGCATCTTCACTAACCCCATTAATCTTTGTCAAACTGGTTAGTCTCTCGAACTTGTCTAGATGATCCAGAGGATCCTCGGAAGGTAAACCATGAAACTTGCTGTTCTGTACCATGGAGATCATACCACTTTTAATCTCGAAGTTGTTGTTGGCGATAGCTGGTGGAACAATTCCATGGCGTTGTGTGTGAATACTGGGAGCATCACCAGCTCCAATATGTCTTGTGTTACGTGGTCCTCCATGTCTACCTGATCCAGAAACTCCTCGTTAAATCTGTTCCGCTGTTCCCACAAGTGTTCACGAGGCAAACAGTCTATGTTGTCGGAGTAGGGAATGAGATCTTCACAACCACGAGATCTGGTATTCATGCAGGTGTGTTTTTGTTAGTGAAAACGACACTCGATCAAAGGTTGATCGAGTGTATTGGTCGAGTGTTCTTAGAACAGAAAGAAATCAAGGTACTCGAGCTTAGACGGTTGAGTGAGTTGATCGAGTGTTCCTGAAAACAGACAAAAAACGATCTTTAGAATGTAGTTGTAAAACTTAGTCTCAGGAAAGTAAAAATCCTAATTGTAGCTAACTAGGACCCAGTTGGCAACGACGCCAATTTGATAACAAGGCTTTTGCTGTGTGTATCAAATAACCTACTGTTATGTAATCAATTGCAATACAGTATGGTGTCAATCCACTGGGTGAGTAACTAGCAATTGGGATGCAATATACTTATCCTAATCTAAGCCAGATTCGATTTTAGTGAGTAGCAATCTAATCTAGGTGCGAATGAAATGCTTACAACAAAGTGCAAAAACATAACGTAAAAACAGAGCAAAAACAGAGCAATAGCAGAACAGAGTAAAGTGCAAAACAGAGTAATTGTAAAACAAAGTTTTAACCTAAAAACAGAGTATTAAGATTCACGAAAATTCAATAGAGAAAAGGGGGTTCTCGAGGTTAAGGATCAATGATTAGGGTATTCCTAGGGGTTCCAGACTTGT